>JBBPRF010000261.1:0-34565 GCA_038092875.1 Lanmaoa pseudosensibilis
CGACACTGACGACGACGACGACGACGACGACGTCAATCATGCTCTTGACATTGTCAAATTCCTCATTGGATGCGGTTGCGATCCTACGACATTCAACATCCGCTGGGAAACACCCCTTCACATCGCCGTAGGCCTAGGGCGTATCTCAATCGTAAAGTATCTCCTTTCGTTGAGCGTCCCCCGTCCTTCCGACATTCTATTCACGGCGATACAAAGCAACTTCTTGTCCCATCAGAAGGTCCTGGATATTGTCAAGACCCTTGTTACTTCTGGCTGTGACACTCAGGCACGTAATTCGGCTGGACTCACCCCGTTGGACATTGCAAACACAAATGGGCACGTCGCTGTGTCCGATTTCCTGCTCTCAATGACGGAGTTGGGGCCCCCAGGCGTCCGAGGCGAGATGCTGTGTATGCTGGACAGTCGTTGCGCGAGTTCTAAGAGCCCCGACCTACCCCCTGCGAACAGGGACTCGCAAGTTACGGCCTCGAATTCCGACTCTAGTCCCTAGTGAGCATGTTCAGGGTACTTGCTGTCACTTGGGCTAACCCAGCTATAGGTGACTTTGCGTTCCTGCTAGTGAGAGCACGAATCAATGGTTGTAGCATTTCAACCTGATCGCAGGTGTACATCATAGGATAGCACGCCAGCCATGATAGTCCTCAATGTACAGACGAGTTCGTTATCTATTGTATTCCCTCCATTCATTACCGACTCGGAACTCTCCAAAACTTCCAAGTTTGATAGATTCAAGTCCAACGGTGGTGACACCGGCACTAAGTAGTGGGAGTGCATGTTCGAGGTGGTCACGTAATTTTATCTCGATGTGCCGAGAGAGCACGATTGTCCGGGCTTCCATACTAAACAACTGCGACAGTTACGAGGAGAGAAGGAGCAGAATCGGGGGCAACGACATTGGAGAGCGCATACAAAGTGGTATTGGATGAACCTACGGATGGGGGAGTGTATCCATGATGCTGCCACCACGAAGGAGCGGCGAAAGGAAGGAAACCTTAGGCGTATAGTAGTATCCTATCCAATAACTTTGGGTTGTTTTGGGTTTCTGGAATCCGGGGTGATGACCCAGGAGGGGTATTCAAACTGGTCTTGTCGGCCCTTGCTCTCTTCCACATCTCTCCTTCGTATCACTTCATTGATTTCTTCGACGCTTTCCAGGACGATCACGACGAATTTGTACGTCTCTTTACCGTCATTTATACCTGGATCGGGGGCACTGGTGGGATGCTGACCCACCGTTGCGCTACAGCACAACAAGGGTAACTATACTCACCGTGACAGATGTACTCGCTGGCGCTGTCGCCTACTAGGTTCGTGCTCGTTCTGTATCCGAGTTGTGTCTCGCCATACCAACCGTCGTCGTACAATATTGTGTCCCGTCTAGGCTGCCAAGGCCTACGAGGAACACCGTGCTGCGAACGGCGAGCCTGACGACCACGCCACGACCAAGAAACACCTGTAAGGATACCCTTTAAATTTGACCCTCGAATGCCGGGTCGTGTCATGATTTTCTGATATCAATGTTTCTAGTGCCAGTTTTGCTGCTGCTGCCGTCACTCATTCGGTTGAGACCAAGGGTGTACGTGTTCATGATCTCATTTCTTCTCGATCCTATCCTCTTGAAAGCTGGATGCCTGGGATGCGCACAAACAGGCCCTAATCAAGGAACGGGATGAGTTTTACGGGTTGTTTTTATTTTTGGTCTTCTCTGTGCTGATGAGCGATCACGATGAAACCAGCTCGTGAAAAACTCGAGGTTCAGTATGAGGAAGATAGATTGCAAAGAGACTATTAAGCATGCAAGCGAAATTTAAATGGTTGTATACAATAAGTGACAATTTGTACACATGAGAGATCTGGAGGTTGGGTGTAAGTGTAAACAGCGATGAGTGAAGGACAAATAATATCTGAGTGTTGGATAACGGAGAAGAGATTTGGACAAACTTGGGTTGAGCTTTATGATCAGCAAGCAGGAGCTCGGATAGAGTTGGTGGCCGACCTAGACTGGTAAGCGTCTCGGGGGTCCCGGTCAGCATGTAGAATGGGCTGTTTTCAGTCGCCGACAGCCAACGGTTCCTCAGAAACCGAACGCTTGAACATCCCATCTGCAATATTTTCCTCATATTTTGATCATCACGTCTCCCTTCTAGTACCAACCATGGAATGGATAAAGCGACAGCGGTTCCGTTAGAATGACGCCGCGATTGTCAGTCAAATTCGTAAGGGTAGGCTGCCCTCTTAAACCTTCGTTCTCTCACTCGCGATTTTCATACATACGATTTATGTTTGGTTAACTAGGGAACCACTGCACGACGTTGGCGACGTTAGGCTGGCCCAATCCTCACTCCTAGTTTTGCAACAATGTCTATATCGTGGTTGCATGATGTACCCTAATTCTCGGTACTCCAGTGGGTGTTTGTTTGTGGAATCGTGTCTCCCACCACCATTCGGCCAATCAGCCATCTACTATCCCACTCAAGTACAAGCATCTTCTGTGAGACATCCACACATGCACCCCCCGAACTTACCTGGTCCAAGCAGCACCCGGTTCTGGGAAACATTTAGTGACTCTCCACCGTCAACATGGGTGGACTGCATGGGACAGTGCTGGCAGGATGGCCAAGATCAGGAGACTCATCAAGATCCAACATCGGTCGTGTCTGAGATCTGAGATCCCAATGTGTCGCATGTTGCCGCGCGCACCCACTTACGACTACAAAATGGCTTCCTTCCGCGGGTCACGTAGAAAATATTTAACACCCACAGCAGGGATTTACTCTGTAACCTTTACCTTTACCCTTTCCATCGGTCGCGTGGAGCGACAAGGCTGGCACCGACGAAAGGATACCTTCTTTGTCTCGCCCGGGGCCATCCGAGGGAACTGCAGGACAACGACGAGATGGAGACGACCGTCCGCGCATCTTCACTGTGTCAGAGACATACAGTGGAATCCGAGGGGGAGTAGCGCACTTCCAGTACCTTAAGCTAGCACGCTCCAACATGCGCATGAATGGTAGTCACGTCTGCTGCATGTGCCCCAGAAGGACACGTAGTTGGTGTTCCATCAGTTTACTTCTTATCGCCCACGCACAGCGTATAGCACCCGAAATTTAGGCTTGAAAGTGTACCATGATGAATTCGTGTTAAACAGTGGATTTGTGGCTAATTCGAAGAGGTGAAACATAAGTACACCGCATTTCGTACAGCGGTCATAAAGGGAGGACGGTGCAGGTGGGGGAGGAAAAATATGGTACAAAGATAAACATGGCTAGTCGTACAAAGCATTCCAGCAACGTTCAAGGCGATGATAACAGGAGCAAACACGGCGAAAAAACCCAGTGATGGTAGTAGGCATGGACAAGACAGCAACCACTGGGGTGTGTATAGCACAGATATACTCTCCAGGAGTTGCTGGGGGGAAACGTCCTCGCGTATTTGTACCGTGATGAGTTGGTCAACGGGAATACATTGGCAATCCCGGGAGGAGAGATTCCAAGCAACTAAGAGTGCACCAAGTGGCTGTCTGAGCAAACACGGCAAACAGGCTGCAAAGGGGATAATGAATTCTCAGTTGAAATTTAGGTATCAAAGAAGTTGCCACTGACGAGCATTTATTATCAAACCGTCCGTGGACGCTGTTGCGTTGGCGGCGCTGGGGCGTCATGTGGTGTCTGCCCATTGCATGTAGCAGAGCTATCACTAGACACATCCGATGGCGGCCCCTCAAAATCTTTCTCTCTCAATACCTGCCCTTGAAGAATCTTGCCCATGTGCGTCTGTGTAAACGGTCGTCCTCTGTTCCGAACGGCAAGTAGCGCCATCACGGAAGGCAACGGAGAACCTGAGAACCTGATTTCGTTCTCTTCGAAACTGCCAGGGATGTTGAACAAATTCCACCGCACTGCTGTATCGTTCGGCGACTCTTTCGTAGGTACGCCGAGGAAACGACATAGCCGGAGATACGATTTATGGTCTCTGAGATAAAGCTGACCGGCGAACACGTTCAGCTGGTCGATCAGAGCCGAAGGTGGAGCCCAGTCGGAGGGCAAGGGAGGGATAGAGTAAAGTTTGAGATCGTCGGATGGTTTCATTCGCTGGGACGTGCGGGGTGCATACACATGGAGGTGGACATATTCGCTCGCCCTGATGGCCGGCATTAAGTGGGCGGCTTCGAATGGGCTCAGGAGAACAAGTACTTGGTCGTGGTCCTGTTTACGGGAAAGGATCCACTGGACAGGTCGAAGGTATTGATCCATAGTCCCTTGAGTGGAGTCGGGATCGATCGTCTTGCAGAAGTCCACCGTCGCCAAGACAAACGGGCTCCAGACGTCTGCTTCGCGAGTAGCTGCAGAGCTCTTCTCGAGCGTTGTGAAGACGGGATGAAACGCGCTGTTCCCTAGTAATGGAGGAATGTCGCCAGTGTTCACGAATTTGACGACGTCTGGATGAAGATAATGTTTCACCGCTTTTGCCTTTGGGGGCAGCTCCACTTCTCGTTCGCGCTCCCGTTCGCGGTTCACCTCTCGTTCTTGTTCTTCTTCCATCTGTGCATTGGGAAGTGATAGAACCCCCAGGTTTTTGCAGCGTTGGCGAATCTCCGGATCCATCTCCGACAATATACTCGAGGCGTTTTTAGTTTCACAGGGTGCATAAAGATTCGTCAACGATTTAAGTTCTGGCTGGAGCCATGCATCCGACAGCTGCTCTGGCCCGAGCTCATTATTGCAGAAACGGGTCCAAGTGTCATTTCTCAGTTTATAATTCATGCCTTGTTGTGCCCAGTGAGGAGCCCGTTGTTGAATGTCGGTCCAGGTCTCGTGTATTGCCCAGTGCAAGACGTCGACGGTACCGACTCGGATGTTCGGATGTTTTTCGCTGGCCACAGTACGGATGCTCCTATCAACCTCGGGCGGCGCAAAGAACATGACCGAGTGACCATGACCGAGCTTTCGCATCCGCATGCAGCCTGAGAACCACAAACCGTGAGATCAAGTGATTGAATCGCGGTACCAAAACGAACCTTGCACCAGACTATCTTTCGTCACCTTGGGACCCAGTGTGACGGCTGCTCGTGATCCTATAGGGAGTTTGATGTCGATGCCCCTTGTGTGTGCGTGATCCAAATAGACAACACAACGGTCTAACTGCTGAGAAAGCGGGGACGATAGCATTGATTGAGTGCCGCCATTTCGTGTGAGCACCTTCAGTTCATCATTCTTGTCGAGATAGATTGCACCAGCAACATCGGGGGTGATGTCGAGCCATGTTTTGGCCACTTGCTGATTGGAAAAATCAAGTATCTGTGCCCCAACATCCAGCAAAACACGAATTTCGGGCTGTTCCCTGACTACCATGTGGAGGAATCCAATCGTGGTCCATCTTTCGCCATTCTCGTGAGTTACCATATAGGAATTGTTTTCGGGCTGAAGAAGGTATGCGATAACTCTGGCATTGGTTCCCTCCTGATGGTCGAGTTCGTGCTGAGTAATGGATACGGGTAACAGCCATCGGCCATCATTCGTCCCCGAAAATCCTGACCATTGACTCAGTGACCGAATTGAAAGAGATAGATTAAATGTGGGCCTACTCACCGGTGATAACCTTTTCCCGCTTCTCTGCTAAATCCCAGCTAGACGAAGAAATTTTCCAAGGAAATTCTTTCGCTTCCTTTGGGAACACCACTCGCGAAAGGTAGAAATCAATCGTTGCTTGGTTCCGAGTGAAAAGCGGGAATATGACCTCGTCCCATTGCTCCGATGACCTGAGGTTGATTTCACCGAGTTTCTGAAGCGATTTTGGCACTAACCCGTAATCATACTCTTCGAGCCAAAGTGCATATTCCGTGGATGGGTCATCCTGGTCCAGCAGAGTTTCGAAAGAAACTCTCAGCTGATCCTCAGTGAGGCCGGTGTAGTAGTAAGACATGCATGTGAGAATGATGGTGATATCTGGGTGGCCGAACTGAGTGTTAGGTGCCGGCACGTCTTTGGCACGATACGGAACGGCAAGCATTGTGGAACGGCAGGGGTCAAGGCCATAGTCAACACGCCATCTCCGCTCCGCAAGAGCAAATAACATGATGTTAGAGGCCAGAAGACCGCGGAGGAGCAACAGCCCACTCCACAGGTGACTCTGGTGAGAACGCGTAGCATACTCCTCCACCCTCCTGGCTGTATCGGGGACTTGGACGATTCCTTCGTCAGATATGAAACTATGAATCGCATCGTGCAATGCACTCGGAAATTTGAAATTGGGAAGCCGTCCAGTGACCACGTCTTTCACGATCAATGATATCAGATCTCGACCAGCATTGGACGCTGGCGCGATGCGAATGTGCGGAAACGATCCGGGTGGGCCACATTCATACTCGATGGAGTCAGGCGCATACCTTGACAGGGAATCTGCATGCTTCTTCACAAGCCGGAGAACCTGTTGGGTGATCGTCCATCGATCAGGGTATCCGTCCATATGTTGCTGGAGGCCGATCGTGTAAATCAGTTGGAACCGGGCATGAAGAATCTCATCGCTCTCGTCCAAGATATCTCGAACATGAGAATGACACCACTTCTGAAGGCTCAGCCACTTGGATGCACTGTCCAAACCACTGTGTTCGTTATGGTGGTCAGCCTGACTGCCATCCATTTCGCTTGAGGGGTTGTGCGGCTGGCTGAGCCACCGAAACATATTACCCACAAGGCTGTCTTCCGGCAACTGGGGTTCAATAGTCAGCTGAATCAACGATCGTCGACAAATATCCATGCTGACCGATTTGGGCAACAGGGCAGTCGGGATGTGCTTGCAAATTAATTTCTGAAGCTTCCGTGAGGGGCCGGCTCCAAGTTTGTTTTTACGTATCTGCTGCTCCACGCTCATCAGCTTGAGTGACGCAACGTGGTCGGGCTGGGCAAGTAGAATTCCACGTTCAGCCATGCATTGAGACATGAGCTTGCGTAGATCATCGATTTGAAGGCTGATCACCTTGCCATCGGCGTCGTACTCGGGGGAGCGGGAGAAGGGTAGGTGGTATATTGGCCTGTTAGCGAGCCCGCCAAGGCGATCAACCAGTAATTCGAACATCTGGGCTGTCAGGACTTTTGGGACAATAACGCGGACAAGCTGTTTTCCGTCAGCGAGAGCAGCAGCAGCGACGGGGATAATGACGGATGATTTCCCTTCCCCCATGTTGATCTGCATTACAGTGTTTTCCCCGGATTCTGGGGAAATCATTTCCATCGCAGTTTCTGCCTGAACACGACGAATGAGAAAATTCCCTTGAACCTGACACAGGCAAGGAGCAGCATCAGCAGACACAAGCGCCCGGACACCAGAAACGCACCTGGATCAACAACCAATCTGGGTAGTCTTCAGGATTCCACCCGTCACATCCCTCGTTCTCTAACTCCTTCGAAAACTCTTCTTCGAGACCATCCAGAGCAAATCGGAGCAATCTCCGGGCACGCTGAAGGTCCAAAAGGAGTAGAGCTAGCGATATCAAGCATTTCTTCCACTGTCCAGGCAGGTTGATCGGCGATGTGGATGCGAGATATCGCAACAGGACATCGGCGGTGATCGGTGGCCATTGACCAAATTGATGGAGTGCTCGTTCACGTAGATCGGCCGGACCCAGACTCTGCTTGAGAGCGTCCAAGCTGTCCATGTATTTGACTCTGCACTGTGCATAATGCTTCGTAAGTGCCTCGATGCGATTCTCCTCCACCATTGTGTGAGTCATTTGGGAATCCTCGCGAGCACGTTGTGCGCTGGTGGCAAGGTGAGTGAGGTACTGTTGTTGAAGTGAGGGGTCGGTCCGAAGAGAGGAGAATAATTGATCCAACCCAAGTGCATTATCCGACGATGTCTTGTTGCCCCGGTGACTGTGACGCGGCAAAGTACTACGTGTCGGTAACTCTGGCACTGGCCGCTTGGAAAGCAGTTGATTGAGCGTGATCGGCCACACGGTGCGCTCATTGAATATATATTGTACAGACGAGACGGGGCATGGAAGAGTGGGATGTCCAGGTCCTGTGAGGACGTGCAAAAGATGTTCCTTGAGATTGAAATTGCGGTAACAGCTGGTGAACAGTTGTTGCAAGCTGGCTGTCAAGCTCGCCAAATCGCAAAAACATGAATCCAGCGGGACCGTCGGAGGGGTATCAGATGGCCAATCTTTGAGCAAGAGTGTTACAGCAACGTCGACACTATGCCAATCCATTGAGGGTCGCTCCTTGAGGAGAGACCCGTGAATATGGTGCCGTAAGAGCTTCTCGGTGGGACGGTATCCATCCGAAATCTTGCAGTCAGCATGAATTGGTGAATTGCCCGAATGGAACTGCGATTGCTTAGCGAATGCTATGAGCATTGACAGAAAGGCGGCCTGATGACATGGTAAACAGTATGCCATCGTCGGGAGCAGGAATGGAAGCCAAAAGCGCTGATGATTTCCCTCCTTCCCTAGGATGTCGCATACCTCGACCATCAGTGTCTGCACAAGATTGGGATTCGACCCTACCCAGGGAGAGTCATGCAACTCGGAGGACGAAGAAGCAGCATCCACACGCATGGCCTCGCTCCAGAGTTCTGTCCAGTCCGATATAGCGTTCATGGTAGACGCATTGATGGACCAACGGTAAACAGTAGATGCCACGGTAAAGGCAACATCCTGAAGCTCCAAGTCCGACTCTGGGGTCAAGTAGTTCATGTCCTCGCAGTCCTCCGGAGGGGTTGGTACAGTGGCTTTTGACAAAAATAGGTGCGCAGCTCGTCGCATCGCACGCTTCTGCCATGGCGAACTGACATCTCCGCGACCATCCACATTGCGGTTCCAGTAATATCTATGCCCGATTTCATCCCATGCGGCCTGGATTTGAGGATGTTGGGTTGCAGTCCCATAGAGAGCTTTGGGTTTCATGATTGACCGACACCCACCCGACTGTATGAGACAAAGCGCTGCCTGAGCTCCAGTTTTTCCAGTCAGCGGATCACACCTGTGGCAGCTAGTATTGGCGTGCAGATCGGCGAGACACTGCATGCTCCTCAAGCCGTCATTCCCTATCAAGCAGCCCAGTTCGGTATCCACGATGTAGGTATGATAGTATAATGGTTTGTTAGGTTCAACTCGAAGTTGACGGTTTCCAACCCGAACCTGATGATCGCCATGCTTTTTGAAAAAACCGCTCGGTACGAGGACATGCCTAGGGATAAGTTCTTCTGCAAGGTGGTGTTTCTGCCGGAGAACGAGGAGATTCTCTAAACCGAACAGTGTCCCAACACATTGATTCTCGTCGTAAACCATGTCCTTGAAGTCACGAGACTCAAGTTCTCCCCAGTCATTGACAAAAAAGGACAAGCCATAGAGGGGCAAAGCCACAGACAATCGTTCGGATGGGAAAGGGTTGATGTGGACCGTGGTGATTAGGAGATTTTCGGACTGGCTCTCCGAGTCTTCGATGACATTGTTGAGACATTCGAAACACTTTGAAACCATTGCCCAGGTTGGGCTTTGGATGTCCACAAGGGTCTCGCAACCTTTATAGATACGGAATTGTCCCAGCGTACAATCAATCCTCCAGTTCTCCGAAGATTGTTCCCAAAGCTGTTCGAGAGGGCGTATCTCGATGATCTTTGTCGACAGATTCAACCAATGAGTATGACCATCGACGAGCGCTCGCGGAAGGTCTTGTTCCAGTTTGTGAGAAGGGATCAGCTCGAGGATATCATTCGTTCGATCGCATTGCATTCGAACCACGAGATTGTCATCTCGCAGTGAAAAGTGCACCTGCATGTACTATTTGAATCATGATTATGTCACGTGGTGTTGATATACATACCTTCTGTTTGGACGTCACAGGGAGGGTCATAAAATCCATCCCTGGGAGATCGGATGGTATGACATAGAGGCCTTGCTACAAACGATGGTTAGGGAGACTTGTTAATACCAGAAACTGCAGCATGTATGTACATTGCGAAAGATTTGTTGGCACTGTGGAGAGTCCCTGATCGCGCGCAACAATGCATCAAACGGTTGTCCATCCAGTCGAATTTCACCATTGAGCAGGTTAAGGTGCACTGTTTGCGATTGTTGATCCGTGGTCGCTTTAGTTCTGCATGTAAGCCAACGAGCACTTGGGTGCTGCACCTGCTGCCATCTGTGTATACTCGGCCTGTGGCTAGGGAAAATTTTGCTAACTGCAAGGTCAACACCATTGTCTGATGTATCGGCGAGGATTACATCCCTCAAGATCCCCTCTAGAGCGAAAGAGAGACGATGTTGTTGTTCAAGGGGCAGGCGGAAACCGCCGTCTGTAGAATTGAAGTTAGTGAGTATGGAGGGTACTTGACATTCAGGAATGAGACGTACATTTAGGACAGAGTGCATGTGTAAAGAGGGCGCAAGAAAGCAAAGCATCAACGTCCTCCGAAGAATGGAATACCTTGTGGAGAGTAGTGGGGTCAACGTCAAAGGTGCTTCGACAAGTGGCAGCCATGTCCTGCAAGAGTTGGCTGCGTTCTCCGTTCATAGGTGCCTTTTCCAGATTGTATGATAGCTCCTGCACCCAGCCGAACGTCTTCCTGCGAACGCTCCGAAGAAGTCCAATCGCTCGCTCCGAGATGCGATCGCTGGGGCTCGAGGCAAGCACCCGCGTGAGCAACAAAGAAATGGTATTCATCATCACCCCATCGATCGAGCCAGCTGCGACCTCCACAAACAAACTGTCGAGCTCGTCTAGAAGGGCGTCGCAAAAGGACGAGTCTTGCAGTTCTTCATGCCAAATCCATTCCGCTGTATTCAAGTTGAGCGGTCCGACTTGAAAAGCAGTCTGGGCGAGGAGCAAATGAACATCCTGACGACGGAAGTTGAGAGATCTACTGCGCAACCCCCTCAGGATGTTGAGCCACTGGAGCGAGCCACCACTCCGCAAGTGGGAAAACGCAATGAATTCGTCGAGGGAAAGCTCCGGGGGACAGTCCGCTTGAGCAGCCAAGACGTCGTTGGAAGTGTGAGAGGTAGAATTCACATACTCTTTCAGAGAATTGTTTGTGAACCTGTATGTGAACCTGTTGTTGGAAGTTTGAGATTCATAGACTGCGAGCGTGTCCTTTTCGTCTTCGGTGAATTGGACTGCATAACATAATATCGGGCTGTTTCGAGAGTACCCTGGATAAAAGTAGGCAAAGTGGATCTGGAAGGAGAGGGGTGGCTCTTCGCGGTGGACAAGGTAAGGATGCAATTCAGGAGCACATGCAAGTAGATGGTCTTCTTGCTCTAACGTGAACGAGTAACCATCATGAAAGGCACGGTAGAAATAATGCAGAATGCGAGCAGCGCCAGAGCGCCAGATACGAAAGCATGGCGGGCATTGCAGCTCAAATACCACGACCTTGGCGTGCAATGGCGAGGGAGGCAATGGTGATTGGGAAGCCCCTTGATATTCTTGGCATTCATCACAGGTGGGTGCGAGATCGGCAGCCTCCCAGTCTAGGTCAGCACGTCCAGCGACCATCACGTCTTGTTCGATGCTAGCTTGGAGATGCTGGAGATGTGGGGATTCGTCATAATAACGGACCGCGAAACTGTCTTTGGTGAATGCATTCGAAAGTACCGACCATCCCGGACGTGACTGAGACTGGCGCGTAAAGAGATACTGGTATGCACGAGAAAGGCGATGGAGGCTGGCTTTCTTACGCAGGAACAGCATTTCCAGGAATGGAATCGGGATTTCAGGTGAATAGTCGGCGAGCATGGGAATCTCCTTTACGACTAGCTTGTCGAGTACGACAAAAAGCTCAATCGCTGTCAGGAACATGATGGAGTCCTCTTCTGGATTCGTCATCGATTTCAGAACCTCAGTGCCAGCCTTGCTCATGTATTTATCCATGAGAATCTCGAGCTGTGCGCATGCCTCCTCCACATTCGTGACGCAGGCGAACCAATCGTCAATGTCATGCTCAACTAATTGCTCGATGTCATAGAGAGTAACCCCAGGGTCGTCATCATATGCCTCCTCGAAAAAGGTCCCATTTGATGACAAGAAATCATCGATTGCGCCACGGCGACGATGGTCGGGATGGAACAGAGTATCGAGGGGTTCGTGGCCACGATTTGCGAGAGCGTTGCGAATGTAATCGCCACTGTGCTGCAGCGAGAACTGCGTGTCTCTGACGAGGTCATCCTGCGAAGGATTCCGAAATAGAGATGGTCGGGCGCTCAGCGGCTCCAACCTGGCGTCAAGGATCTCTCCAAGACAAGCGCATGTCTTCAGCGCCATTTCGGAGAGCCAATCGGTGGAGGACCCGAGCTTGTTTAAACGTCTGAGAATTTTATATGACATCAAATGAAGGAGGTCGCTGGAAAGATCGATATTCTTTGCATCCCTTGCAAGGGTGCAGATGAAGAACAATACGAATCGTTTGTAGGAAGCACGTCCAAGGGAAGAACGATCAACAGACGTCTGGATTGCGACCCTGATAAGGAGCCAAAGAGACGAACGACGCCAAGGGTTGCTCCAGCTGTCGCCAACATGATCACGAACGCGTTTGGTGATGCGAGAACCGCCAGCAGTGCGACCAACAGATCGCAAGATACCAGTAAGCAGTGCAGTGATATATTGGGCATGAGCAGGAGGAGGGAGAGGAAGATCCGAGTCGACATCGCTGGGGTGAGTGAGAAAATTGGCGAGTTCGAATTGAAAGTCCTCATTGTCAAACACCTCGTTCGACATCTCGACGAGCGACCCAGGGTACGAGCATATCAGAGACCCCGCCGTTGTCGTTACAGCATCACTGCTGGGGGACACCTCGAATGACTCGAACAGCGTACAGTTCTCCCGCTTCCTGAGGATAACCGCAGCATTCTGAGGTCGGATCAAAAACGCAAGGATATCTGTAGCTTGTCAGCACGGAGCTACAAGGAACCTGTGGACGTACCTCCTGTTTGCATTCCGCGCAGCTGGGATATGACGTGGTCTATGTCCAGGTGCTCAGACTGGACGGAGGCTTGCAAGTTGTCTAGCATCTTTGTGATGCGATGCCACTGAGACTCAGAGGTTCCATCGACGTGTGCGCTATAAGCATGGGCAGCAGCGCACACTGCACGAGCTAGTGAAAGATCGTTCTCTAGCGTATAGTCACCGTAATTGGGAAGCTGGACAGGAAGAAAAACGTGGGTGACAGCATAATCAAATGGTGTAGAAGTATGAAAGGATGCTGATGAGCTCGTCGTTTCAAGATCAGAGTCATCAGCGTTAGACGAGGTCGACATGGTGGTATTAGAGTGAGAACAGGCGATAATGCAGCACGCCGTTTGACAGAGTGACCACAGCTTCTTCCCGCATCCTCCAAAATTAGAATCGCTGGGGTTTTAATTCTTCACCAGTGTTACTCTGACAGTGAGCAGGACTAAAAATTTCAAAGGACTCGCCGACCGCTACCCGACCAGAGACCGAAGCAGTCATAATCGAGGGCACACATAGTTTTCACTACGGTACGAAGGCTAGCAATACAGAGAAGGACGGGGGTCCTTCGAACTACGACAAACGCACAACAACAACAACAAAAGTATTCAGCAACGGGATACGCAACGATGGAGGAGACAGATGCGCAAATAGCAACAAAAGAAACACATGAAAGTACAATAGAATCAAGACGGCAAGGCTGGAAAAGGGATGCAGGGCGCAGCTTTGCGTATATATTTGTCTGCACTGATGACGTCCGCCTGTCCACCCTCACCTGGGAAATTTGCGCCTTGCACCCAGCGAGGAGCCAATGGCTCTGAAATCAGGTCGTTGGACCGTCCTCGGATCGCCACGATCGTTTGAGAGGATTCGGTTCTTGTCCGTTCGCACCAGCGAGCGAAGACCACTCCGAAGATGGTGGATTCTGCTCGTGCAAGCTGTTGGCTGGACGTAGCGAGGACAGGGATGTAGAGTGAGTCGAGTGCATCAATGGTGTATAATGCAACTGAAGCTGCGACCGGACTGGGGTTGTGGCGACAGACAGAGACAACGAGCAGGGTTGACCAAGCGGAACGGTCGCGATGTGTCCCGTCCCTGCCGTGGTGGAAGAGGACCCAGACACAGCCCCACTACTTGCACGCGTGCATCAAGGGATCTCGCTCGTCCGTATCGTTCCCTATATCCACCCGAGTCTGCACCTGGCTTGGTCTATGATTATGACCAGGACTAAAGCTGATGTCGATATTGTTGCTCGACTGGTACTCGGCGTTTGACAGCACGGTAGCATGACATACGATAGGACACAACGGGTTATTGAGTGGGTGCATGAGTGGGTTCGAGGCGACACCGATGGGCGATGTCGAGGGCGGCGCGTGCTTGCGGGAGCATGGTGTAGGGTAAAATACGAGCCGCACAGGCACTACATGCAGTTCTTTATGCATCAGAGACGTCGTCACGACCGTGGGTGGAGGGTCGACTGTGCCCCTTACCTACACGCACCCGGACGAGAAAAAAGAGCAAATTCTCTAAATGATCATGATAGAAACCGGAAGGGGTAGAGACATACCTCCGGCCTATCCAACTTCACCAACTGAGCTTCGACACGTTCTCTCATACCATTTCGACTATCCCTCGCCATCGCCCAGATGCTCCTCCCAATCACCTCACTGGTTTTCCATCCAAGCACATCCCTCACACTCGCAGATGCCACTAGAAATGTGCCCTGAGACGATAAAAGCGCCCCAAATCCCAAGGGGTCGGTCGATCCTGCTCCAGCGGCCTCGCCCGGAGACGTCTCACATGGCCTTGAACCTGAAAATCGAACAATAGTCAGTACTATAGATACTCGAGTCTAGTAGGAGGGACAAAAGAGTCACACCTGCTGTCATACGCGAGCCTCCGTGGGTATCTTCTCCTCGGCATCGGACACTACCAACGCCACCTGCCTTGTTGACACTACCCCACCGCATGACAGGCATCCATCGCGCTCGCCCAGAGAGTATGATTGCTTTCCACCCCTTTCCTGGTTCAACGTGGAGCCTGCCACGACATTCGAGCCAAACATATGGCGGTGCTGTTCCATCGGACGGATCAGCTGAACACAATGTCGCCAACGATGATGGTGATTGGGACGCCTATGCCGATGCCAATTATGATTGAGAAGGATGAAAGTCACCCTGCTCAGCAGAGGTGTATCGCGCATCCCCGGATGGAGAGAATGTCGACGCCTTAAGTAGAGCATGGAAGAGCAGATCCACCGACTTCGGGAGAGGATTGGACGCCGCCCCCGTCGACGAGCCAACGTTGCTGGTCCCTGAAACACTAAGCCCGTTCACACTACCCTCCTTCAACTCTCTCATAAGTGCCACTAGGTCGGCAGGATGACCGACGTCAGATATGCTCCTACCTACAAGGTCTTGTGGTTCATAGCCGAGGACAAGCCGAACTGAAGGTGCGACATAGAGGAAGGCACCTTTGAGAGACAACACCAGCAAGGAATCTGGTAGAAATTCAAGAAGCAGAAGTGAGAGGGATGGAGATAGCGAGACGGGCATCGATCCAGCCATCATATTGCCGCTGACTGACATGCGGTTCATGGTTGTAGGAGGCGGCAATTACTTCTTGCTCATTATACCCGGTCAGATGGCAGAGCAGCACGAAAGATCGACGGGGCCAAGCTAAATCGTGGGGTTGGGACTGTTCACTACTTGTGAGAGGTTCGAGGGGACATCGAAGCCTGAGGCTGAATATGCTGGGGGGCCAAGTGCGGATAGGGTGGTTACGGGGAGAGAGGAAGCAGAGTCTGTAGCAAGGGCATACGTAGGAAGTGGGGTTGGGTGAACCCGTAGATTGAGGTGGTAGGTCGTGATCACTTCAAGCGAGGGTGGCGGTTCTGTAAAGTGGCTGTTGCCTTGGGTCCACGCTCGCAGTGAAACGAGGGGGGAAAGTAAGAGGGAGGCGTTGCGATGCATTAGGAAGAAAAGTATGATAGGATTCGGAAGCAGTACTGGTGGTATCAGGAGGTGTTGAGCCTGAGGGAGGAACGGGAACCACGCCGCCAGGAGTAGGACCACCCCAAGAACCCAGACCTGCACGAGCGAATACGAGGTCGACGAACAGGCACAGCATTACCAGACTTTATGGAGCTCTGAGACAATACCAACGTTAATTGTACCATATTCTGCGACGACGACGCATATCGGAACGGGAAGGAAATAGCAAGGGAGTGGCAGAACCTCGGGGAACATGGTGGGGCCGAAGCTACCAGACTTTCCCACGTCGATGACGCCTAGCACTCGGGAGTTTCGCGAAGAGCCAAGGAAACGCGACACCTGGAGGCGAGGTGCGCACCGGTGCTGGTGCTGGGTAGGTGGGTATATGCACATGTTTGAGGGGTCTGGAGGTGCTGGGAGTGCAAATGGGATACCATCGAGTTTTAAAGCGCTGTGCCGGAACCCAGGTACTCACTACTGACTTGTGGGCTTGACACAAACCTGGGGGACGAAGGGGTGGAACTGATAGCCGCGCCCTTGCGTGTTCGTTGAAGCACTTGAATACTATGACCGAGTCCGAGGTGGGTATAGAAAGAAACGACGAATTGCAAAAGAGTCTCGGGCGGGGGATGTCTTAGTCTGGTGACCAGACTAGGGATGTCTCACGAGGGCATAGAAGAAATGCAAGGTTTACTGACAGACACCATCCGACACGAAGAATGAAGCTAGCAGTGCGGGACGATCCAGACCTGGGCACTTCAAGTCCATCCAGCATCTGGTCTGGTAGGCAACTTCACCATCAGCTTCTTCAGGCTATTATGTGCGCACCCACATGCGGGATCATCATGACGAGATTGATAAAAGGTTGTGCACCCTGTCTGTAACTAATCTGGTTGTCTGGCATTCCTTGGACTTGGACGAGAGCGATTTGGGCATGCATGAAACATTTTGATCATGATGGGAAACGACGTTGTTCACCTTTTGTGACGTTAACAGTTGGCGACTGCAAAGAACGGCAGTTACATCCGAGAGCTTGATGGATTGCTATACCCCGTTGGACGGCAGGACATGGGAGCAGCGTACACGGTGGGGAAGTCGTATCGTCTCACGTCCACAGTGACGGATGAGCACGAAAGATTGACAGGAGCAAGCGCTGAATCATGGAATTGCAGTTCACTACTCGTGAGAGAATCGAAAGGACATTGAGGCCTGAGGCCGAATATACTGGGAGGCCAAGTGCGGATGGGGTAGTTCGGGGAAAGAGGAAGTAGAATCTAGAATAAGTGCATTGGAGAGCGCGTACGAGGTGGGGTCGGATGAACCTGTGGATCAGGGAAAGGAAGCAAAATCAGGAATATAGGTCGTGGTCACCCCGAGCGAGTGTGGCGATTCTGGAAGTGGCTGCTGCTGCGGGTCCATGGTGGCAGTGAAACGAGGGGGGGAAGCGAGGGGGAGGCATTGCGACCCATGAAGAGGAAAAGCGTGACAGGAAGCAGTGCCGGCGGTATCAGGAGGTGTTGAGCCTAAACCAGTCTGTCTCGAGATCAGGGTAGAATGGAAGCTTGGAGGAGGATAAGCACGCGAGAGGTGTGAAAGGTACGGGACGCACGGTGCAAAGCCATTGTTAGCAAACCAGGAAGATGCAAAGATATCTGGCCCGCTGTCCAGGAGACCCGCTGGAAGTATGGGTGGGTCATGTAGCATGAACTGGGGGAGCTGGAGCTGGACCGCATGCGGATGATGGTGATCATGCTGGGTGGTTTCTTGCAAGTGCGAGTGCTGGCCATGAGTATAATGGGAGTCAGCGTCATCATAAGTATGTCCGTAGTCCTGGTAGTAGTAGGTGTGGTCGCCGTTGTTGTTGGCAGCCTGGTCACCAGCGTGGCGATATCGCTCGAAAGGCATGTCGTCATCGTCGTCGTCGCTAGTGTCTGGTTAGATGGCAGACTCGAGGTGAATACAAAAAGCGACCGACAAGCAGATACGGTGATGCAGCAAGCTAAAGTGAGTCTTGCTCGACGGCCAAGTTTTGTGGCACGGTCACCGGGGCTGTTCAAAACCTGTCAAGGCCTCCTTCACCATACCATCGCTACATAGCGAGGGCATCAAGATCAGAAGGACTGACGAAAACAAAGAACGCGTGCGCATTCTTGCACACGGCAAGTCCACTGTTGTCAGTGAGTCGTGATTGGCCCTGTCCAGGTCGCTGTGCTACTTACCGATCATGCTTTTTCTTCCGCTTGGCGATGGGAACATGCCCCGGTGGACCATTGAATGCGAACCAGGGATCCGCGCCAGTTCGGAAGGGGCTGCTACTGGGAAATCAGCGGCGAAAGGAAGGAAACTTTGGTACGTCGTAGTAGAATATGCGGCTGTTTTCAGTCGCCGACTCAGACTCTGACCTAGCTGCAATCTTTTTGATCCTCGTCTCCCTTCAGGCTAGTACCAACCCATGGAACTGATGAACCAACGGCTGTTGCGTCAGAAATTCTCCAGGATTGGCAGTCAAACTCGTAGGGTAGGCACACTGGCGCAGGCTTGTCACTATTTGCATGCATTCGACTTGTTATGTCTTTCCACTAATGACATTGAAACCCAAGGGCAAGTATGTCAAAGAAAAGCCTCATTTACATGAATACATACAAACGGTGTGGTAGGTATGGAGGTCGGGACACTCGTGCTCCTTTCGGCACAATGCTTTTAGACTCAGCGTGCTCGGCATGAACGAAGGAAGGTGAATTGCCTTTCTACAATCGAGATCATCGAGACCCTCGATCACCGCATCGGCGGATACGATAAAGGGACATAGTCCACCAAGAATTGCATATCATCTACAAAGCATGTAAAAACATACAGTACATTGGGAATTGTCGCATGAGGATTGCTGTTTGGCCTAGTCCGAGTCAGAGCTTACAATCACTGGATCTGATGCCTTTCCTTTCCCCTTATAGTCTCCTCCGAAGGTTGATTCATCCAAGTCATCGAGCGCATTCTCGATGTTGTGAGCAGGAGGAAGGAAACCATCCTCTCCTTCCAGTTCATCCAAAGCATGATGATGTTCAGTTTCTAAGTTGAAGTCCAATGATGATTTGCTGTATGAGAAAATGCATGCTCACTCATGGAGGCCCATCCCATTTGCCACACCACCCATATACCCATCTTCATTCTCCCCCAGGTCTTGAAGTCCGGGTATCAGCTGCAATGCATCATCTTCGGTCAGTTCATCCACAGCCGAGCAGAGGACCGACAATTGATTTGGGCAGAAAGGCCCAGTCATAGTCGAGGGCACGGATAGTTTTCACTACGGTACGATGGCTAGCAATACAGAGAAGAGAGGCACGGATCGTCTGTCACGGGGTCCTTCGGACCATGACAAACGCACAGCAAAAAAAAAGTATTCAGCAACGGGATACGTAACAATGGAGGAGACAAACGCGCAAACAGCAGCAAATGAGACGCATGAAGGTACAATATGCAATATAGAATAAAGACAGCAAGGCTGGACAAGAGACGCAGGGGGGGGCAGCTTCGTGTATATTTGTCTGCGCCGATGACATCTGCCTATCCACCCTCACCGGGGCAATCAGCGAATGCACGCTGCGAGGAGCCAATGGCTCTGAAATCAGGTCGTTGGACCGTCCTCAGACCGCCACGATCGTTCGAGAGGATTCCTTCCTTGTTCGTTCGCACCAGCGAGCGAAGACCACTCCGAAGATGGTGGATCCTGCTCATGCAAGCTGTTGGCTAGACGTAGCGAGGACAGGGACGTGGGGAGAGTCGAGTGTATCAACGGCGTATAATGCAACTGAGGCTGCGACGGAATTGAAATTGCAGCGGCAGACGGAGACGACGAGCAGGGTTGACGAAGTGGAACGGTCGCGATGTGTCCTGTCCCTGCCGTGCTGGAAGAGGCCGCCCCACTACTCGAACATGCGCCCTCGAGCGCGTGCAACTCCTCGTCCAGCCGTTGGTTTGCAAACTTGAGTTGTTGAAGCTCATATTGCCAACTTGACCCTCGAGTGCTTTCCAGTTCCTCAAAGAGAGATGCGTAAGAGGGGTGCATCAAGGGATCTCGCTCGTCCGTATCGTTCCCTATACCCATCCGGGTCTGCACCTGGCTCGGTCTGTGGTGATGACTAGGCCCAAAGCTGGTGTCGATGTTGTTGCTCGACTGGTACTCGGCACTTGACAGCACGGTAGCATGACATACGATAGGATATAACGAGTTACTGAGTGGATGGATGAGTGGGTTCGAGGTAACATCGATGGGCGATGTCGAGGGCGGCGCGTGCTTGTGGGAGTGTGGTGTGCGGTAAAATACAAGCTGCTCTCATGCCACTTCGACTATCCCTCTGAAGCCAGTATCTTATCCAGAATAGTCGGTATGTACCCTTCATTGTAGACGATCCTTGTAAGGGACTCATCTCTCCGACCGAGAGCGAGCGCTGCTTGCCTGAGAGATACAACGGGTCAGCGGAAGAACAAAGTGTGGAATGATGGCGAACATTTGCCTCATGATTGCTCCATCTATCACTTTCGGCATGATGTCACCAGCCCCGTGTCCTTCGTACCTCGCTCAGTCGAGGAATGCGCAGGAAATGGGATACGATTGGATGACCTGGGCGACGGATGAGCTTAATTGTGTACCAGGGTGTAGCAGGACGTACCTTTTTAAGATGGTACTCGATCGAGCTAGTCCCCGGTAGGAAGAGATAGTTTTGCTTCGAGGTTCCAGTTTCCGAGCCGAGCTCGTTCTGCGGATGTACCTTGCCGCCGCGGGCGATTACAGTGACTATCTCGACCAAGAAGTTCGTTTGCATATAGGATGAGTACCGAGACCGATCGTTTAGCAGCGAGTACAGGTTGAGGGTAATGCAGGTGCATCAGTGAGAGGCTTCGTAACCTGTGAAATAACAAAAGCGCGAATACAGGATCGAACACTAGATCCACACGACAGATTGTGGGTGAGGCGATGACGGAACATTTGGTATGCCCGCTTAACGCGATGGGCTTGCTAGTGTCCTCGACCACGAGCCCCCGGCACGCCGGGCACATTACCCAAAGGCGAAACAATCCACACCAAAGTCACCATCGCTACACAGTCAGAGCATCAAGATCAGCACGACTGACGAAAACAAAGAACGCACGTGCGCAGTCTTGCACACGGGACGTCCACTGTCGGCAGCGTGTCATGACTGGCCCATCCAGGTCGCCATCCTGCTTATCGGTCATGTTTTCTTGCGCTTTGCAACAGGAACCGGCACTGCAGACGGAGCGCACTGGTGGACATATCGCAGTTCAACATCGCGGAATAAAGGGAGCTGAGCTCGCGCAAGCGCCAGCTGGCGGCCGTGCAGGTATAGGGGATGAATGTATTGGCACATGAAAGCGAAATTCAGTGTAGTCTGCCCCCCATGGAGTATGAGACACTTGGTGTATGGTAGTGTCGACCTCGGGGAAGACGGTAGTGTCGGAGTTTCCGACGCCAATAACGCATTAGCCTACACAGAGGGTTCTCAGGAGGGGAGAGTTTCGCTAAAAGTCAAGAGAATGAGACGTCCTCGAATCGGAACGCGCACGGGGGCTGTATAAACCTGGAGGTGCTACGGATGTGCACGCCAGTACTGGTACTAGGTGGGTGGGTACACGTGCATGTTTGAGAGGTCTGGGGGGAGGGGGGGTCCCGTACTTGTGGGGCTCGGCGTAAACCCGGGGGACGATGAGCGTGAGGTTGATGGCATGTTTGCGTGTTCGCTGAAGTAGTTGAATGCTATGACCAAGTCGAGGTAGATACAGAAAGCAACGACGAATTAGAGGAGCCTCAGGGGGACAAGACGCGGAATGGGTCGTGAGGACATGGGAGGTTTACTTCCAGAGACCGCCCGACACAGAGAATGAACCCGGTAGGACTTACCTTGAGATTTGCGCGGTCGTGATAACACTAGGAAATTGAGGCCTCACCAAAAGAACGCATTCCGGCCAGCCGGCCCGACTCGGATGGTTTGGACACACCCAGCGCAACCTATCAACTAACACACTCGCTTCCGTCTCTTTTTTCTCTCTTTCAATGCGCTCACGAACGATCCAACAATTTTTTCCACCTCAATCATATGAGTCAATGACTTCTTTCTTCTGATCCGGGAAACCTCTCCGGAGTCTCCACCCCCACCTAACCATTCACAAACAGGCACTGGCAGATGCACCTCACCATGTCAAATATCATCTAGCATTTCATCTCCCTATCCATTGTGTATTTTTACCTCTCTTTGCAACACATAAGGATATTGAGTTCTTCCAGTCCCATCAGACTTGTTCCCGCCGCTTCTCCTTGTTCCCGAGCAAGGTGAGAGACATCATCTGCATATGGAGGTTGTCTTTAGTCGCTGGCATGTAGATCACAAGAGTCCCCAGCATAATTCACCATGATTTTCCCTTCCCTATTCGCTAACTCGATGGTTGCTCATACTATCGATGTTGCACTGGGACAGAATGTAAAAGACGTGAGTATGTATGCCGAGGGAGGATAGTCAACATGGGTAGGTTCACGGGCGGTGCTACGTCCTGCATGACAGTTAACAAACTAACCTCACGAACTCACTGCACGACAGGCATACATTGCGCGCCCAGGGAGGATAACGGCTTCCCGACTTTTCTTGGTTCAATGTGGAACCTGCCACGACATTCGAGTCAAACATATGGTGGTGCTGTTTCATAAATCATTTGAGTGTAATGTCCCTGACGATAGCAGTGATTGGGAAAGATGAACCTTACCTCCTCAGCAGACGCGACATGTCCTCTCCAGACAGAGCCTCCGACTTCCGAGTCGAGCTCATCTTATGGGTATGTGTTCAATTGCCGCGGAAGATCACCGAGCTTTCATCTAAGAAGTTTGGCTAGGTATGACCTCATGATAAGTCGTGATTCTCATACATACCATTTGGGTTTGGCTAACTAGGGAACTACCGCACGATGCTGGCGACATTAGGCTGACCCAATCCTTACCCCTGGTTCTGCGACAATGTCTATATCATGGCTGATGCACCCCAAGCACCCCATGCTTTCAGTCCATTTTCTGTACTCCATCGTTTGTTCACGGAATCGTGTCTTCCGCATCATCATTCGGCCTGAACCAGCTATCTATTATCCCACCCAAGTACAAGCGTCTTTCGTGAGGCATCCGCACATGTACTGCCCTAAGTTCTAACTTACTTACCTGGTCCAAGCAGCACCCGGTCCTGGAAAACGTTTCGTAGCTCAGCGCACTCCACCGTGCATAGCAAAATGAGAGAGTACCAGCATGGGCAAGACCGGGAGACTCATCAACATCAGTGGTGTCTGACATCACGATGTGTCGCATGTTGCCACGCGCTCCCCCTTACGACGACAAATGGTGGCCCTCCACGGGTCACGTAGAAACCCACAGCCAGGATTTACTCTGGAATATTTACCCTTTCCCTTCCCATCTGTTGTGTGGAGCGACAAGGCCGGCACCAATGAAAGGGTACCTCCTTTGTCCCGCCTGGCACCATCTGAGGGAACCACGGGACAACGACAAGACAGAGACGATCGTCCACGCGTCTTAACGAGACACATAGTGGAATCCGAGGGGGTGCATCCCCGATACCTTGTGCTAGCATGCTCCAACCTGCGTGCGAATTGTGGTCACGTCTGTTGCACCTGCCCTGGAAGGACACGTAGTTGGTGTTCTGATCAGTTTACTTCTTATCTCCCACGCATAGCATATAGCACTCAAAATTTAGGCTTGAAACAGTGCCATGAATCCGTGTTAAATAATAGATTTGTGGCTAATTCGAAGAAGTGAAACATAAGTACGCCACGTTTCGTACAGCGGTAATAAAGGGAGGACGGTGCAAGGGGGGGGAGGAATTATATGGTACAAAGAATAAACGCGATCAGTTCTACAAAACATTCTAGCAACGTCCAAATGATGGCAGGAGTAAACACGGCGAAAAAGCCAAGTCATGGTGGTATACATGGACAGCAACCATTGGCGTATGTATAGTACACGTATGCTATCCAATGAGTTGTTCCGAGAATACGCTGGCAGTTTCTGGAGGGATGATTCTAAGCGAGTAAGAGTACACCAAATGGCTGTCTGAGCAAACACGGAAACCGAGATAATGAGTTCTCAGTTAGCATTTAGCCATCAAAGAAGTTGCCGCTGACGAGAAATTCTTATCAAACTGCCAGTGGAGCGTCGTGTGGTGGCTGCGTATTGCATGTAGCCGAGCTGTTACTAGACACATCCGATGGTGGCCCCTGAAAGTCTTTCTCTCTCAGTAGCTGCCCTTGAAGAATCTTCCCCATGTGCGTCTGTGAAAACGGTCGTCCTCTGTTCCGAATGGCAAGCAGCGCCATCACGGAAGGCAACGGAGATCCTGAGAATCTGATTTCGTTCTCTTCGAAACTGCCAGGGATGTTGAACAAATTCCACTGGACTGCAGTATCATTCGGCGACTCTTTCGTAGGTACACCAAGGAAACGACATAGCCGGAGATACGATTTATGGTCTCTGAGATAGAGCTGACCAGCGAACACGTTCAGCTGGTCGATCAGAGCCCAAGGTGGAGTCCAGTCTGACGGCAAGGGAGGAATAGAGTAAAGCTTGAGATCGTCGGATGGTTTCATTCGCTGGGATGTGCGGGGTGCATACACATGGAGGTGGACATGTTCGCTTGCCCTGATGTCAGACATCAAGCGGTCAGCTTCGAATGGGCTCAGCAGAATGAGTAATTGGTCGCGGTCCTGTTTACGGGAGAGAATCCACTGAACAGGTCGAAGATATTGGTCCATGGTCCCTTCAGTGGACTCGGGATCGATCGTCTTGCAGAAGTCCGCCGTCGCCAAGATAAATGGGCTCCAGACGTCTGCTTCGCGAGTAGCTGCAGAGCCCTTCTCCAGCGTTGCAAAGACGGGATGAAACGCACTGCCAGAGTGCAATGGTGGGATGATACCAGTCTTCACGAAGGCTACCACATCCTGATGAAGAGAATGTTCCGTTGATTTTGCCCAGGGAGGCAGCTCTACTTCTCGTTCGCGCTCCCGCTCACAGTTAACCTGCCGTTCTTGTTCTTCTTCCATCTGTGCATTGGGAAGTGATAGAACTCCGAGGTCTTTGCAGCGTTGCCGGATGTCCGAGTCCAACTCCGGCAAAGTGTTTTTAGTTTCACAGGGTGCATAGAGATCAGCCAACGATTTGAGTTCCGGCTGAAGCCATGCATTCGACAGCCGCTCTGGCCCAAGCTCATTATCACAGAAACGGTTCCAAGCATCGTATCTCAGTTTATGACTCGTGCCTTGTTGTGCCCAGTAAGGAGCCCGTTGTTGAATATCCGCCCAGGTCTCATGTATTGCCCAGCATAAGATGTCGACGGTACTGACTCGGGTGTTCGGATCTTTTTTGCCGGCCACAGCACGAATGTTCCAATCAACCTCGGGTGGCGCAAAAAACATGACTGAGTGACCGTGGCCCAGCTTGCGCATCCGCATGCAGCCTGAAAAGCACAAAGCATGAGATCGAGCGATCGAACCACGGCGCCGAAACGAACCTTGCACCAGACTATCCTTTGTCACCTTGGGACCCAGTGTGATGGCTGCTCGTGACCCAATAGGGAGTTTGATGTCAGTGCCCCTTGTATGTGCATGGTCCAAATAGACAACAAAACGATCTAACTGCTGAGAAAAAGGGGACATTGATTGAGTGAAGCCATTTCGTGTGAGTACCATCAATTCGTCATCTTCATTGAAATAGATGGCACCGGCAGTATCGTGGGCGATATTGAGCCATTCTTCGGCCACTCCGCGATTGGAAAAGTCGAGCATCTGCGCCCCAACATCCAGCAACACATGAATTTCGGGCTGCTGCACGACTATCATTCGGAGGAATCCAAGCGTGGTCCATCGTTCGCCATTCTCGTGAGTTACCATATAGGAGTCGTTTTCAGGCTGAAGAAGATATGCGAGAACCCTGGCATTGGTTCCCTGTTGATGGTCGAGGTCGCACTGAGCAATAGACATAGGTAACAACCATCGGCTGTCATTCGTACCCGAGAATCCTGACCGTTAACTCAGCAACCAATTGAACGAAACGGGATAAATTGCGGGATAATTCACCAGTTATAAGCTTCTCTCGCTTCTCTGCTAAATCCCAGCTAGACCCGGATACTTTCCAAGGAAACTCTTTCGCTTCCTTCGGGAACACCACTCGCGCAAGGTAGAAATCTATGGCTGCTTGATTCTGAGTAAAAAGCGGAAATATGACGTTGTCCCATTGTTCTGATGACTTGAGGTTGATTTCGCCGAGTTTCTGAAGCGAGTTTGGCACTAACCCGCAATCATACTCATTGAGCCAAAGTGCATATTCCGTGGATGGGTCATCCTGGTCCAGTAGAGTTTCGAAAGAAACTCTCAGCTGATCCTCAGTGAGGCCGGTATAGTAATAAGACAGGCATGTGAGAATGATGGTGATATCTGGATGGCCGAACTGAGTGTTAGGTGCCGGTACGTCTTTGGCCCGATATGGTACAGCAAGCGTTGTGGGGGTTGGGGAATGCTCAGAGTATACTCTATGTCGCCAGTGTGAGACAAGGCCATAGTCAACACGCCATCTCCGCTCCGTAAGAACAAACCAGAGGATGTCACAGGCCAGGAGACCACGCAATAGCAGTAGTCCATTCCACAGATAACTCTGGCAAGAACGCTCGGTGTACTCCTCTACCTTTTTGACTGTATCAGGAAGGACGTTCTCGTCAGAAATGAAACTTCTAATTGCACGATGCAATGCTGCATCAATGCTTTGAAAGTTGAAATTGGGAAGCCGTCCACTCATCACGTCTTCTACGATCAATGACATTAGGTCTTGACCAACGCTGGAGGCCTGCACAATGGGAAGGTGTGGAAATGATCCAGGTGGGCCACGTCCACACTCTATGGAATTGGGGTGGTTCCTTGACAGGGAATATATGTGCTTCTTCACGAGCCGGAGGACTTGCTGAGTAATCGTCCATCGATCAGGGTACCCGTCCATGTGTTGCTCGAGGCCGATCGTGTAAATAAGTTGGAACCGGGGATGAAGGATCTCGTCGCTCTCGTCGAGGATATCTCGAACATGAGAATAAATCCACTTCTGAAGGCTTAGCCACTTGGATGTGCTGTCTGAATCACCTCGAGAATTCCCACTCTGCTCGTCATGGTGGTCAGTATGAGTGGCGTCCTTTTTGCTCGAGTGGTTGGGCGACTGGCTCAGCCATCGAAACATGCTACCAACAACGCTGTCTTCCGGCAGCTGAGTTTCAACAGTCAGCTGAATCGACGATCATTGACGTAATTATCCATGCTCACCGACTTGGGTAACAAGGCTGCAGAGATGTGCTTGTAAACCAATCCCTGAAACTTCGGTAAGGGGTTGGTCGCAAGTTTGCCTTTACATATCTGCTGCTCCACGCTCATCACCTTGAGTGATACGACGTGCTCAGGCTGGACAAGTAGAATTCCACATTCAGCCATGCATTGAGACATGAGCTTGCGTAGATCATCAATTTGAAGACTGATCACCCTGCCATCCCTATCGTACTGAGGCAAGCGGGAGAAGGGCAGGTGGTATATTGGCCTGTTAGCAAGCCCGCCAAGGCGAACGATTAGTAATTCAAACATCTGGACCGTCAATGCTTTTGGGACGATAACACGGACAAGCTGTTTGCCGTCAGCGAGAGCGGCAGCAGCGATGGGGATGATCACGGATGATTTCCCTTCACCCATGTTGACCTGCATTACAGTGTTTGACCCAGAGTGTGGGGATATCATTTCCATCGCAGTTTCTGCCTGAACACGACGAATGAGAAAATTTCCCTGGATCTGACACAGGCAAAGAACAACATTAGTAGACACAACCCCTCAGACACAAGAGGCGCACCTGAATTAACAGCCAATCTGGGTAGTCTTCAGGATTCCACCCATCACATCCCTCGTTCTCTAATTCGATCGAAAACTCTTCTTCGAGACCATCCAGAGCAAATCGGAGCAATCTCCGGGAACGCTGAAGGTCCAAAAGGAGTAGAGCTAGCGATACCAAGCATTTCTTCCACTGTCCAGGGAGGTGGATCGGCGACGTGGATGCGAGATATCGCAAGAGGACATCTGCCGTAATCGGTGGCCACTGACCAAATCGATCGAGTGCTTGTTCGTGCAGATCCATCGTCGGATCCAGACTCTGCTTGAGAGTGGCCAAACCGGCCACGTAGTTGACTCTGCACTGTGCATAGTACTCCAGTGCCTCCGAGATGTGAGTCTCCCCCACCACTCTGTGAGTTACTCGAGGTTCCTCACGGACATGTTGTGCACTGGCGTCAAGGTGAGTGATGTATTCCCGTTGAATTGAGGGGTTGGTCCGAAGAGACGAGAATAATCGGTCCAACATAGGGATGTCGTTTGGTGATGTGTCCCTCCCCTTGTGGCTGTCACGCAGGAAAGCGCCACGGGGGGGTAACTCTGGCGCCCGTCGGTTGAAAAGCAGCTGATCTAGCGTAATCCGCCAAGGTGCGCGCTCATTGAAAATATATTGCAGAGACGAGACTGGGCGTGGAAGAACAGGCAGCCCAGGCTCTGCAAGGAAACACATGAGATGTTCCTTGAGCTTGAAGTTGCGGTAACAGCTGGAGAATAGTTGTTGGAGGTTAGCTGTCAAACTTTCCACGTCCCAGTAAAGAGGATCCAACGGGACCGTCAGAGGAGCACGAGGTGGCCAATCCCCGAGCAAGTGTTTCACAGCAGCATCGACACTCATATGCCTCTCCCAGTCCGAGCCCGAGTCCATGTACTGTTCCTCAAGGCGCGACCTGTCAATATGACGCCGTAAGACCTTGTCAGTGGGACGGTATCCATCCAAAATCTTGCAGTCGGCATCGATCGGTGAGTTTCCCGAATGACACTGCGTCTGCTTCGCGAATGCTATGAGCATTGAGAGGAAGGCGGTCTGATGGCATGGTGAACAGTACGCCATTGCAGGAAGTAAGAAGAGCAGCCGAAAGTGCCGACGAGTCCCCTCCAGCCCGTTCTCCAGGATGTTGCGTACCTTGATCATTAGTGTCTGCACAGGATCAGGATTCAACTGTGCTTCCGGACTGTCGTGCAGTGAGGGTGAAGCAGCAGTATCCACACTCATGCTGCCACTCCATAGTTTTGCCCAATTCGAGATAATGTTCACAGTGGGCGCATTGATGGACCAGCGGTAAACAGAAGACACCGCAGTAAAGACAACCTGCTCAAGCTCCAAGTCCGACTCTGGTGTCAAGTAAATCATGTCCTCACAGTCCTCCGGAGTGGTTGGTCCAGTGGCATTCGATGGGAATAGGTATGCGGCTCGTTGCATGGCACGCTTCTGTGCCAGCGCACTGACACCTCCATGATCATGCACATCGCAGGCCCAGAAATATCTATGCTTTATTTGTGCCTGTGCAGCAATGATTTGAGGATATTGGGTCGAAAACCCACGAAGAGCTTTGAGTTCCATGATTGACCGACACCCAGCCGACTGTAGGAGACAAAGTGCTGCCTGAACGCCAGTTTTACCTGTCAGTGGATCAGGCCTATGGCAGCTAGTTATGGCATGCAGATCAGCAAGATACTCTGCGCTCGCCAAGCTGCCGTTCCCTATCAAGCAGCCCAGATCGGTATCCACGACGTAGGTATGAGGGTCTACTGGTTCACCAGGGTGGATAGATGTCCCGTCAACCTGAACCAGATGATCGCTATACTTTCGGGGCAAGCCTCTCGGTACAAGAATGCGTCTGGGGATAAGTTCCTCAGCAAGGTGGGATTTCTGCCGGAGAACGAGGAGGTTCTGTAAACCAAATAGTGCCCCAATACATTGATTCTCGTCGTAAACCATGTCCTTGAAGTCACGGGACTCGAGTTCTCCCCGCTCGTTGATAAAGAAGGACAAGCCAAAGAAGGGCAACGCCACAGACAATCGTACAGATTTGAGAGTGTCAATGGGGGCCGTGGTGATTAGGAGGTTTTTGGACTGGCTCTCTGAGTATCCGATGCCACTGTTGAAACACTCGAAACACTTTGAAACCATTCCCCAGGTTGGGCTTCGGATGTCCACAAGTGTCTCGCGACCTTTGTAGGTATGATATTGTCCAGATTCGCAGTCAATCCTCCAGTTCTCTGGGGATTGTTCCCAAAGCCGTTCGAGAGGGCGTATCTCGATTATCTTCGTCGACAGATTCAGCCAATGAGCATGACCATCAACAAGCGCTCGTGGAAGGTCTTGCCGCAGCTTGCTCGAGGGGATCAACTGGAGGATATGACCTGTTCGATCACATTCCGCTCGAAGCACCGGATTGTCACCCTGCAGTGAAAAGTGCACCTGCGTGTAGTTGAATCGTCATGATTATGTCACACGGCGTCGGCACACATACCTTGTGTTTGGTCATTACGGCGAGGGTCATGAAATCCATCCCTGGGAGATTGGATGGTATGACAAAGAGGCCTTGCTGCAAAGGACGGTCAGGACACTTGTCAATCTCACAAATTGCAGCATGGACGCACATCACAAAAAATTTGTTGGCACTCTGGAGAGTCCCTGATTACACGCGGCAATGCGCCTAGTGGTTGTCCATCCAGTTGAAGTGCCCCATCTAGCAGGCTAAGATGCACTGTTTGCGATGGTTGATCCACGATCGCTGTGGTTCTGCACGTAAGCCAACGAGCATTTGGGTGCTGCAACTGCTCCCATCTATATGCACTCGGCTTGTAGCTAGGGAAAACCTTGCGAACTGCAAGGTCAACGCCATAGTCTGATGCATCGGCGAGAATTACATCCCTCAAGATCTCCTCGAGAGCGAGCAAGAGACGACGGTCTCGTTCAAGGAGCAGTTTTGAATAGCTATTAAAGACTGAAGAGGTGCAGTTAGCCGAGTTTCGAGATTCAGGAATTAGACATACATTCAAAGCGGATCACATGTATCAAGAAGGCGCAAGAAAGTAGTGCATCTACATCCTCTGCAGAATGTAATGTCTTGCGGAGAATAGCGGGGTCAACGTCAAATGTGCTTCGACAAGTGGCAGCCATGTCCTGCAAGAGATTGCTGCGCTCTCTGTTCATAGGTGCCTTTGTTAGGTCGTATGACAGCTCCTGCGACCAGCTGAACGTCTTCCTGCGCACGCTCCTAAGAAGTGTAATGGCTCGCTCCGAGATGCGTTCGCTGGGGCTTGACGCAAGCACCCGTGCGAGTAACAATGAAATGGTATTCATCATCACCCCGTCGATCGAGCCTGCTCCAACCTCCACGAACAAACTGTCAAGCTCGTCCAGAAGGGCATCGCAAAAGGACGACTCTTGAAGTTCTTGATGCCAGACCCATTCTGATGTATTCAAATCGAGCGGTCCGACTTGAAAGGCCGCCTGGGCGAGGAGGAAATGAACGTTGTGACGACGAAAGTTGAGAGATCTACTGCGCAGCCCCTTCAGGATGTTGAGCCACTGGAGCGAGCCACCGCTCCGCAAGTGTGAAAACGCAATGAATTCGTCGAGGGGGAGATCCGTGGGACAGGCCGCTTGAGCAGCCAAGATGTTGTTGGAAGTGTGAGAGGTAGAATCCACACATCTCTCCAGAAAGCAGTCTTCCAAACTGTATGCGAACTTCAAGTTAAACGAAACCAGCTCATCGCTCTTTACCTCCCAGACTGAGAGACGGTCCAAGTCTCGCGTGAGATGTTGAATCACATAACGTAATGTCGGGCTATTTCGAGATTGCGAACCCCCTGGATAAAAATAGGCAAAGTGGATCTCACAGAAGAGGGGTGGCCCTTTGCGGTGGACAAAATAAGGCTGCAATCCAGGAGCACATGCAAGTAGATGGTCTTTTTTCTTTCCCTTTTTCTCTGCCCCAAACAGGTCATTATCACCACCATCATTGTTATAGCAGAAATATTGCAGAATGCGGGAAGCGGCAGAACGCCAGATACGAAGGCATGCTGGGCATTGCAGCTCAAAGACCACAACCTTGGCGTGTAATGGCAAGGCGGGCAATGGCGATTCAAGGGAAGCCTCTGCACCACCAGCTAGCCGTCGCCCATATAGATGCTGCTGATTTTCTTGGTATCCGTCGCAGGTGGCAGCTTCCTGCTCCAGGTCAGCTCGTCCAGCGACCATCGCGTCTTGTTCAATCCGAGCTTTGAGATCCTGAAGATGCGGTGATTCGTCATAGTAACGGACAGCGAAACTGTCTTTGGTGAATGTATTCGAAAGTACAGACCATCCCGGGCGTGACTGAGAGTAGCATGCAGAGAGATACTGGTATGCACGAGAAAGATGATGCAGGCTGGCTGTCTTGCGCAGGGAAAACCTTTCTAGGAATGAAATTGGAATTTCAGGGGAATAGTCGGCCAGAATGGGAATCTCCTTCACGACTAGCTTGTCGAGAACAACAAAAAGCTCAATCGCTGTCAGGAACATGATGGATATCTCTTCTGGATTTCCGCTCCATCCCAGAATGTCAGAGGCAGCCTTTGTCATGTATTTATCCATCAGGATCTCGAGCTGTGCGCATGCCTCCTCCACATTCGTGACGCAGGCGAACCAATCGTCAATCCCCTGCTCAATCGATTGCTCCACATCATAGAGAGTAACCTCAGGGTCGTCATCATATGCCTCCTCGAAAAAGGTCCCATTCAATGACAAGAAATCATCAATTGTGCCACGGCGACGATGGTTGGGATGAAAGAGGATATCGAGGGGTTTATGACCACAATTTGCGAGAGCGCTGCGAATGTAATCGCCACTGTGCGGCAGCGAGAGCTGCGTGTCTCTGACGAGGTCATCCTGCGAAGGATTCCGAAATAGAGATGGGCGGGCGCTCAGCGGCTCCAACCTAGCGTCAAGGATCTCTCCAAGACAAGCACATGTCTTCAACGCTATTTCGGAGAGCCAGTCGGTGGAAGACCCGAGCTTGTTTAAACGTCGAAGAATTTTACATGATATCAAATGAAGGAGGTCGCTGGAAAGATCGATATTGTTTCCATCCCTTGCAAGGGTGCAAATGAAGAACAACATGAATCGTTTGTAGGAAGCACGTCCAAGTGGAGAACGATCAACAGACATCTGGATTGCGACCCTGATAAGGAGCCAAAGAGACGAACGACGCCAAGGGTTGCTCAAGCTGTCGCCAACATGATCACGAACGCGCTTGGTGATGCGAGGACCGTCAACAGTGCGACCAGCACATCGCAAGATGCCAGTAAGCAGTGCAGTAATATATTGGGCGTGAGCAGGAGGAGGGAGGGGAAGATCCGAGTCGACAGCGTTGGGGTGAGTGAGGAAATTGGCGAGTTCGAATTGAAAGTCCTCATCGTCAAACACTTCATTCGGCATCTCGACGGCCGACCCAGGATACGAGCATATCAGAGACCCCGCCGTTGTCTTTACGGCATCACTGCTGGGGGACACCTCGAATGACTCGAACAGCGTACAGTTCTCCCGCTTCCTGAGGATAACCGCGGCATTCTGAGGTCGGACGAAAAACGCAAGGATATCTATAGCTTGTCAGCACGGAACTATAAGGAACTTGTGAACGTACCTCCTGTTTGCATTCCGCACAGCTGGGAGATGACGTGACCTTTGTCGAGGTGCTCAGACTGGACGGAAGTTTGCAAGTTGTCTAGCATCTTTGTGATGTGATGCCACTGAGGCTGAGAGGTTCCATCGACGTGTGTGCTATAAGCGCGGGCAGCAGTGCACACTGCACGGACTAGGGAAAGATCGTTCTCTAGTGTATAGTCGGTGCTGTGGGGAGGTTCGACAGGAAGAAATACATGGGTGACAGTGTAGTTCCATGGTGTAGAAACATGAAAGGATGTTGATGAGCTCGTTGTTTCATGATCAGAGTCATCAGTGTTAGACGCGGTAGACATGGTGGTATTAGGGCGAGAATGCGGTACATACGTACAGTGTGACCACAGCCTCAGTTTTTCAGTTTCATCCCGCATTCCCTAAAATTAGAATCGCTGGTTTCTTCACCAGTGTTACTCTGACAGTGGGCAGGACTTTTTCGAAGGACTCGCTGACCGCTGCCCGACCGGAGACCCAAGAAGGTTGTAGAGGACCGGAGGATGGGTTGAAAAGTCTAGTCATAATCGAGATCATTACCATCGTCGCGAAGGCACGCACAGTTTCTACAATCGGAAGGCACGGGATCGTCCTCACGGGGTCCTTAGACCATGACAAACGCACAGCAAAAAAAAAAAGAGTGGGGTATGCAACGGATGCGCAAACAGCAACAAAGAAGCACATGAAAGTATGTACGAGGGCAAGGCTGGACAAGGGATGCAGGGGGGGCAGCTTCGTGTATATTTTTCCCCACCGATGACGTCCGCCTGTCTACCCCTCACATGCGCAATCTGCGCCTTGCACGCTGCGAGGAGCCAATGGGTCTGAAATCAGGTCGTTGGACCGTCTTCGGACCGCCACGATCGTTTGAGAGGATTCCTTCCTTGTTCGTTCGCACCAACAAGCGAAGACCACTCCGAAGATGGTGGATCCTGCTCATGCAAGCTGTTGGCTGGACGTGGCAAGCACAGAGGG
>JBBPRF010000262.1:0-34179 GCA_038092875.1 Lanmaoa pseudosensibilis
AAAAGAGGGAAGCTACTCCCTCAGCAGTGATGGTTTTCTTCATGGGGCAAAGAATCACCCCCTTAGTAAGCCCATGGTCTACCATGACCAGGAGGGAATCGAAGGAGGAGGACTTGGGAAGGTCTGTGATGAGATCACACGAGATCTGCTGAAAAGGGCAAGAGGCGGAGGATTTGATCGGCGTGAGTGGAGACACTGTGGAATGGGTATTTGTTTTGTTTTGCTGGCATGTAGCACAGCCCTCGACATAGTGGCACATGTGGCTGGCAAGGCCAGGCCACCAGAATTCGGCAGAGATGAGCTGTTGGGTTTTTAGGAATCCAGGGTGGCTGGCAGTTTCGTGATTGTGGCATTGGCAGAGAATGGACCTGCATAAGTCCCTGGAGTCCGGAACGTATATGCAGCCTTTGTACATCAACACAAAACCTTCCATCTGCCAGTTGGAAAGGCGGGAGCAGAAGGCAGCGGGAATATCCTCGTTGATCGACTGAAGGTGTTGGAGGACAAGGGGATCGCCAGCAGAAGCTACTGCAACCTTGTCAGCGAGGGTGGTGTCAATGGCATGAACGAAGATGAAAGGGGGAAGGAGCGTTACAGCCTGATTATCAGGATCCGAGCAGGGAAAATGGTTGCAGTGGCGAGAGAGGGCATCAGGGCCCGCAAGGTGAGATCCAGGAACATGGATTATTTTGAGATTGAAGTCTGCCAGGTCAAGAAGCCAGCGGGCTTGGCAGCGGTTGAGGGCTTGAGGCAATCGGAAGTACGTCAGGTTCTTGTGATCCATGAAAACCTGGACGGGAAATTGAGATCTGTGGAGATAGTGTCTCCACAATTTCAGGGCTCGGATAACTGTGAAGAGTTTACGATCATAGATGTCGTAGTTTTGCTCAGCGGGGGACAAAGACTGCGACAGATAGGAACAAGGATGCCAATCTCCATTGGAGTTGGCTTGCAAGAGAATTCCTCCGGTGGCGTTCTGTGAGGCATCGGTGGTGATAGCAAAGGGAGCAGCAAGATCCAGCATGTGTAATACCAGTTCAGAGAGAAAGAGGCATTTCAGGGTGGAAAATGCTTCTTGACACATAGGGGTCCAGGACCAGGGGAGTGATTTCTTGATGAGGTCAATCAAGGGACAAGCAATATTTGAATAGCTCAGAATGAACTGACGATAGAAGTTGGTGAAGCCAAGGAAGGAGCGGACTTCCTTAACCATCGTGGGTACGGGCCAAGAGGAGATACCCTTGAGTTTCACAGGGTCCATGGCGAGTTCGCCAGGTTTGACAATGAGTCCAAGGTAGTCAACCTCGGTGGTAGCAAATTTGCATTTCTCCAGTTTGAGATGGAGATCGAGTTCTGTCATGCGTTGGAGGACACATTTAGTATGTTCCTCATGAGTTTTCTCATCAGAAGAGAAGATAAGGAGATTGTCCATGTAAATGATAAGCCATCCTTCTGCAATCATATCATGGAAGGAGTCATTCATGAAACATTGAAAGGTGGTGGGGAAGTTGCAGAGACCAAAGAACATTACTGTGGGTTCAAAGAGTCCTTTGTGGATAATGAATGCCGCCTTCCACTGGTGGCCATCTTTAATGTGGACGTTGTTGTATCCCCATCAGACATCGAACTTGGTGAAAACCTTGGTGTCTTTTAGTTTGTCAATGAGGTCAGAGATAAGGGGGAGAGGGTAGGCATTGCAAACAGTATGTTCGTTGACATATCAGTAGTCTTGGCAGGGGCATAGTCCTCCATCCTTCTTTTTGACGAAGAAGGGTGAGGCTTGGGGGGAATTTGAAGGACAGATCTTTCTGGCAGTGAGATTCTCGTCTAGGAAAGCTTTGGTGGTGGTGCATTCTTCAGGAGTTAGGGGATAGAGTTTCCCTATCTTTGGGGTGAAACCTTCTTTAAGGTTTATTTTGTGGTCGTAGGGTCTAGAGGGGGGAATGTGGTTGGTCGCTTCTTTTGAGAAGACTGAGGCAAATTCAGTGTATGCCAGGGGAAGCGTGGTTTTGGGTTTGTCTTTCCCAGCGAAGATGGCAAGTTCCATGGCTTGGGTAAGTCTTGCGATTTGGGCGGATCCAAGCAGGGCATAGCGAGATCCAAACCAGATGGTGCAGTACAGGGCACAATTACCCATGGTGTGTGAGAGGAATTGGTTTTCTTCTTCCCATCCATTGTAGGAGAAGAGTTTCTCCTGTTCCATGGCAAAGACATTGACGTGGCGGGGAGGTGCTGGTGGTGGTACCCAGTAGTGGGTGTTGTGTTGCTTGACATCAGCGACATGAGCAGAGTAGAGTTCTTTTGATTGATCGGAGGACTCTGCAATGGAGATAGTTCATTTTATCCAGCCGATCTGGGGGTTTACGATGGAGAGCCATGGAGTTCTGAGAATGATGTTATCTTTAAGAGACATAAGGTGGAAGAGAATGTGGTGGGTGATGCCTTCTATGTTGATAAAGAGGGTTACGCGGTGTTGGATATCACCGCTTTTGTTGTAGGAGCTATCTGCGTTCCGGGCTCGGAGGGGTTCCTTGAGTTTCTCAATGGGGAATGAGTTCTTCTTGGCAAAGTCCCAATCCATGCAATTGATGCTTGCTCCACTGTTGATGAGGGCATGAGAGTCAACGGCTTTGAGCATGTGTGAAGGTACGATGACTTGAATGGCAATTTCTATTGCCTTGGTTACAAGAGAGGGTACAGTTACACCACTATGGGGAGAAGGGGAGTCTGGCATCAAAGCAGATCCCTGATTCAAAAATCTGAAAGAAAAGAGACACGACGGACATTTTCTTCATCGTCATCATCCTCAACCTCTTCTAGTTTTGGAAGCGTCTCTTCTTTAACCTTATTGACGTGTTTGTTCCTCGGCTTTTCGGGGAAGGTGGAGCATTTGAGGGACATGTGTCCTAGCTTACGACAGTGGAAGCAGAGGCCTTCCTTGCGGCAACATTGTCATTCCACATCGGTCAGCTTGTTTACCTGGATGATGTCAACATCCATGGTGTTAGGGTCCTTGGCGGGGGCAGAGGAGTTTCTAAGGGAAAAAGAAGAGTAACTGCCCAAAGGTTTTTTGTTAACCTGGGCGATTTCGCGGGTGTGGTCCCATTGGGCTTGGAAATGTACCACTTTGTTGTACCAGGCATCAACGGTGGTGGGGACAGTGTCCATTCCCATGATTTTGGTCATGAGTGTGGGAGGAATGCCAGAGGCGAAGTATCGGATCAGGATGTTTTCATCCTTGATCTGAGCGAGAGTGACCTTGTTTTTGAACTCAAAGATGTAGTTCATCAAAGTGGTGGCACAGGGTTCATTCTTCTTAGGGACGATATGGGTGGTAAAGAGCCAGGCAACAGCATTGCTGACAGTGTCATGGTGTTCAAATGCCTTTTTGAAGGCTGTTTTAAAATCAGGGAAAGTCCCAAGGTTGGGCGGTGATTGAGTCAAGGCGGTTTGGCGGAATGTTCTGGCCCAAGTACGTGCAGATCCCTCAGTCATGTGAGAGAGAGTGAAGGCAACCTTCTTGGCATCAGTGTTGTATACATCGATGTTAACCAAAAGGTAAGTTTCAACGGTGTTGAGCCATTCAATGGCTCATAGGATCCATTGAAGGCCTTGGGTGCTCCGAGGCGAAGTTCAACGGGTTTTGAGGACATGGTAGATCTCGGTGGAGGTTGTTGCATAGAAGGGAGCTGAAAAAGAGGAGAATGCTGTATGGGAGTGGGAGATGGGGGAGTGGGCTCGCGAGGGATGGAGAGTGAGTGAGAGAGCTGGTGGGATAGTTGGGTGTCTTCAACTGTTTCTTCCCATGAGGGTAGGGTGAGATTGGAGATAAAGAGGTCAAAGCGAGAGTCGTCCTCCTCAGTGGTATCCTCAGAGGTGGAGTCAGGTGGGGGAGCAGGGCGACAAGGTCACCAACGGGAATTGGAGGGGAGTCAGTGAGAAATGGTGGTGGCTTATGTAGGAGTAGCCGGTTAAGAGAGCTTAGACCTTTTGTTACGCTCAACCCAGGTAGGATTGGACGTAGCTCTTGAAGGCATAGGGAGGTCCTGAGTGTTGAAAGTTTGAGTGTATTCCATGGACGCATAAGCAGTCACGTGGTGTGGGGAATCCACTGATGCGTTAAGCGATCAAGTGGCAAAGTGAGTCGTCCAGCGATCAAGTGCGAAGTAACAATGTAGGCACAGAGTACAGTTGCACTAAGGCAATACCAACCATCCTCAGGTTCAAGGGATCTACAGTCGCAAGGCGAACGTGTAGCGGGCGACAGGCGATGGGCAACGGAGACGAAGGGATGAAGGGACAAGAACCTTGTCAATTGCAGAGATGCTAAGGTAAGACAAGGGAGGTCTAAGCTAAGGATCTCTGCTGCGAGGGCACAGGTATTTATACGTAAGGGATCTGCGCACGGACCATGAGAAGGAGTAACTAAGAATGGTAAGTGGAAAAGGGGTGACGCGTCATACAATAAGGGAAGCCAATGAGGAAGCGACGTGTCATCTAGAATTACAAATAAAAGGATTGCAAATGAAATGTGCAGTTGATGGTGTCATGACTACGGACTGTGGAGTCACATGAGAGAAACAGCAATTGCTGACTGGATAAAGTCACGTGAGATGAAGTGAAAGAAAAGTGTATGAGGTGGGAGTTGAACGAGCAACTTGTGTTACAGTAATACAGCGTATAGCTAAGGAAAGTCAAGGAAAGAAAAGGTAGTCTGGATGAATCATAACACATAGTCATGGGGTCAAGCCACTACAGGATAGGTCCTGCAAGGAAATCTCAACCACTGTTGTGTGGGCAGGTTAAGTTCAGGCCGATGGGCAAGGTGCCGATGTCGAGGTAGTCCAGTAGTAAGGTAGTGGTCGATGCCATGAGCCATGGAATGCTCATTTGCTTGACACAGTCAATGAGGATGGTCTGGGGGTGGGACTGAAACAGAAAGAGTGTCAGTGTCAGTAAGACAGCTCAGCACATACATATGCAATGGAACAGGATATGACAGCTGGGATCAAGTTGAAGAAGGAATAAAAAGGAGAGAAAGACAGTCAATAATTAATAACCTTTGGAAGCAATCAGCTGTAGATGATCGTGTTCATTCAGAAAAGAAATGGAAACTCACCCCACCTTTCACTTGGCCTTGCACTTGATTACTGTGCTGAATGGGCAAAACCATGCAGTTTCCCACAACTTCTGTCCTATGACATGTTGCGCTCGTTCAGTCCAAATGCCAGAACAAAGGAATGAGCTCAGCAGTACTAACTCAAAATGAGTCATGGAAATGAATGACACGGAAATGGACCAACGGAAAATTGAACATATATCTAGAGCTAAACTGGGGCAAAGGTATTGTGCCTGTCAAGCTGCAACTCATGCTGACCCTCGAGTTGCCAGGTTCATCACACGCACTGTTTACATCACCACTAGGTTTTCTTCTGATACCTGTGAACCTAATATATGATGGAACGTTCAGCCTGCTACCCAGTAGAGTGCGGACCACTGGACATATCAACTTCATCACAGCTCAGGAGCAGGCATTACCTTTCCAGAGAAGTAGGAAGATACCACATTCTCCCACATTTTTAGCCAGCACTTAAATTTGTCTGTGTCACAGTTGGGACTTCGGGTGCAAGCTAATATCGCACCGCTTCTCCGAGTTTGGATATTACCCAAACAGATCCCTGCATCCAATGCCAACCTTGCAAACAGTGTGATGAAGGAACGTGATATGGTTCAAGTACATGGACCCTTGCAATGATGTTGCACGTAATGGTAATGGATCAACCATCAAATGTTCCAGTCGCAACACTTGCCCATTTCCTTGGCAGTGCTAGCCTTTGGTTGATTGTATACACTGCAGTAGTGGCCCCCAAGGAATGTGAACAATATGCTGATTTCTACTTACTAACAATAGTCCCCTGAGGCGATTTTTACATTTTTCTGCGTTGGGAGATACATGGAGTCACAAGACAAGGCATATGCATAGGTAGATTAGATATCCAACTTTCCCTTCAAAGTACTGCCACCTCCTACTTGTATTGTTCCTTGATGGCTCAGCACTGGAGATCTCTACCCAAAGTCATTGAAAGTTCAAGCCCGGCATCCATTATTCCCCAACCTTTCGAGTCGAATCGCCTCCAATTCATTCACATCCCCCTTCATGATCTGACCCTCCTCTGAGGTGACACCTGCGAATGCAATTGCAGACATGGCTACATTTTCACTGGCAAATGAGTTGCGACAACACACTGAATCCAGTGTCACTTCCCTGCCAGCAGTGATGGAGGTCAAGGTCATACAGCTCTTGCACACTGATGATGAACCAAGGTATTATGATGCTTAAGATGACCACCCAAAATAGGGTTAGGGACATGAATGTTGTACTAGTGTTGTTGCCATACAATGGGTAAGCAGAACTGATGAAGGAAAGCACATTTCTGGAAGCCCAGGAGAAAACATCAGAGTGGTTAGTTTTTGTGTGGAAGTTCCAGTGTAGGGTGGGGATGTGATAGTGCTGAATGGGGATGAATGAGGGGGAAAGGGTGACATACATGAAAACATAAAAAGCTTCATCTTTGACGAATTGTTGCATGTACCGATTAGGCTGCCACTTCTTGATCACTTTGTACATCTCAACTGACTGCTTCAAGGTTTGGATGACTGCAAGAACCAAAAGTGTAGCACCGAGAACAAACTGGGAAATCACAGCATATATGGAAAGTGTTATGATTCATCCAGACTATCATTCTTTTCCTTGACTTTTCTAGCTATATGCTGTATTACTATGAGTCACTCGTTCGACTCCTGCCTTATATGCTTTCTTTTCCCCTTTGTCTCACATGATCTTATCCAGTCAGCAACTGCCGTTTCTCTCACGTGACTCCACAGTCCGCAGTCATGACGCCATTGACTGTGCATTTCATTTCTGCCCTTCTATTTGTAATTCTAGTAATGTGTTGTCTTCTCATTAGCTCCTCTTATCATATGACATGTTAACCCTTTTCCACTTCCATTCCTAGTTACCTTTTCTCATGGTCCGTGCACAGATCCTTTATGTATAAATACCTGCGCTCTTGCAGCAAAGATCCTTAGCTTAGACCTCCCTTGTCTTACCTTAGCATCTCTGCAATCAACAAGGTCCTTGTCCCTTTGTCCCTTCATCTCTCATCACCTGTCACCTGTCGCCCACTACACATTCATACTTATGACCGTAGATCCCTTGAACCTGAGGATGGTCGGTATTGCCTTAGTGCATCCGTACTCCATGTCTAAGTCATCACTTCATGCTCGATCACTGGATGACTCACTTTGCCACTTGAACACCTTGCATGTCAGTGGATTTCCCCACGCCACGTGACTGCTTACACATCCGTGGAATACACTTGAACCTTTGACACTTAGGACCTCCCTACGCCTTCAAGGGCTATGTCCAATCCTACCTGGGTCGAGTGTAACAGAAAGCAGTGGTGGGATGTTGCTCTCTGAGATACTGCAAAAAGATAAATCAATAACTCAAGCAATTGTAACTGGAGAAAAGGAAGCCAGAGAATGGGGAGCCACCTGTGTGAGATTGCAGTAATGCACGCAGTTTATCTAGAGACACACCCAAGATGTTGGTAGTGGGATTGTAGTAGATCCCTGCAAAAACAAAGGAAGCAATAACCTGTGACACATAAATAACCAGGAGGACATAAAGGATCCTTTTGGATCAATTTCACATTGCATACACCCGCAGGACCATCACCACTGTGTTGGAAATCACAATCTGAGGAATGAAATCAGGGGGTGCAGCCACTTACGACTAGCAGCAATAAGGAATATTGGAAATGCCCAGCTAGTTATGAGAAGCATTATGGTGCCTTTGGAATATCCATTTCTCTGAATCATACTGACATTGCGGAGGGCAGTAAATCGATGTGCTTACACCTATGTCACTGTGATTAATACAATTTTCCAGTCGGAATTGAGATGCATACATCTAGAAGACCATTATTGATGAGTCAATAACAGGCAGGGTGCAACGCAAGAAAAACTGACTGTCAGAGGGCCAGGGACAAATGTACTGCCCACTGTGAGTGTATCTGATCAGCTCAATCAAACCTCCAATTTATGTCTGTACATACAGAGGCCATAAATACTTGGACACGGGTTCATTGTCATGTTAGCTGTGTAATTTAATGTGCAGTACAACAACCATAGACCTACATAGCCCAACAGAGGCCGACATAGCGAACCTACGGATCTGTCAACTCGGAAAATGTTCAACCAACTGTCCCCCGAGCCTTTGTACGCACTAGAACAAACATTGTAGAGACCCTGGTCCAGGGTCTGCACTGTGTGACTGTCAGGGACTTGTTGCTTGATAATTTTTACTTCCTTACCCAGACATAGTCTATCTGAAATATTGTCAGGACGCAGACAAGATGAGCTTCAAGAGAACAAACCCCATTCGAAAAGGTGAGGATTGCAGCGGTAGGGTTGCAATGGTCATTTCAATTTGAGAAGGATAGCATGTCACTCACGATAATCATATACAACAGCAGTGACAGAAACGACTATGTGTTTGTCTGTAAGATCAATCATTGACTGATGATACGAGCGACCGCACGGGACATATAGTCATTTAGCCGAATAAACTCTAAAGCAGATTGCAAAGCGGAGGACATGAGGTATGCAAGAGAAACCGCGACGTCTGACAATACAAGTTTAATAACTCGCAAAGACTCAGAGTCGAGGAAGGAGGAAGTGGGTGCAATGTTGATTTGGGCTCAGCCAGGGAGGTGCAGGGCCATTTATATCTTAAGCCAGGTCATCTGTCTTGATTATTTATGGTGTGAACGGCCGAACAGGACAAAGCATGATGCCTTCTCCTTTAACTCGAAGGCGATGTGCATCTTCATCATTAGATAACGATCACATTTTCACACAGCAATATTGTCCAACCGAACAAGGACTAATCGCACGGTGAATCAATATGAAGCGGCACTGGATGCTCTCGGGATTTGGTCATGCGCCACTTATAGGTCCCCAGCATCATCAATGCATCGCGTCAAATCTATGTCGTCCCTAGAAATCGATTGAACTAAATGGTGAGAGATCGAACGCTCCCAGGGATGGAAGAGACCCAGCGTGGCGGCGATGTCCCCGTTCTTCTTCCCTTCGAAACAGCTGGATTATTGATATGCCGTTGGACTCCAAACACGAAGCATATGTGGATGGGCTGTATAACAAACACCCGAGTCGCGTTCAGAGATACCATACTCCACCAGGGAAATGGCGAGCGATAGAACGAGGCGGGGCGGGTGTTGATGCGATGCAGTACATAGATTGCACCTAGTACTAAGAGGGGGGGCTGACCTTGCGCCTATAGCCGCGTTTCATGACGTCGGGATGAACAGATTCCAGTGAAACAACGCTGAAAACCAATGTACGCGAGAACCAGAAAGAGCTGGGGAATGGGCGGTTACTCACGCGGTCGATTCAATCCAATCCACCCCACACCCTTCTACCCAATTGCCGGTGTCCGCAACCCAGACTGCTGGGGGCACGAACGACCTCGACCGGATGCATCTGACACGACAACATGAAACGCAGCGTCGGATTAGCCACCATGCACACCAACATTTGTGTCTCTGGCAGCCCTCCTGGCTGAGGGCACCCAGACGGATAGACGACAATGGTCGAGCGACGGAAGCGGGGGGCAACGCCTGCTTGACTAACATGGCTATCTGTCAAAGAGGAATTCTGTGGGAGAGTAAGCGAGATTTGTTGCCTCCTGCCTACACAACTCGTGTAAACAGTAGATTCGCGCTGGCTATGAAGAAGTAACCCTGCCATCGAGGGCCCAACAAACAAGTCTATTTGTGTCGATCGCGGAGACCTCTTGTGCTAATGTAGGTGCTAGAGACGGCAGAGATGGAGATCTATGAGGCGCGCTTGAGGTCTTCGATAAATCTCTGAGGACTACGAGTGGTGACGCGTGACGTTCCAACAGTCACTCCAAAGTCAAAATAACATGGATAAAAGCACCACTCATCCGTCATATCCATTAGCACTGATTACTATAACCGTACCGGTCCATAACGATAATCGTTAATTGAAGTCATGAGTGACAGCTGGATGGATAGGCCGGAAAGCAGTCCGCAAGTCGAGTTCAGAAGATATGAGTCATATGACGCAGATCGCCTGGAAGTCAGACCTTCTACCCAGTGTTTTAGCTGAGAAGTATTTGTGGACAGACCACTAGTACTGATATGCAGGTGACCGGAACGAAGAACGACGTCGTTTCAAGTTGCAACATGGCGAGTTGGAAGTTGGAACGAAGTTTCACAGGCAAGACACAATCACATACAAACATGGGTCGCCAAGAGACTCTCCACGAACCAACCACGGACATTCCTGAGTTCCTTTGTAGTGTGTGGTTCCCATCTCCTCTATAGGGACAGGCGGACCTGCACTCTGTCAGAAGCTCGGGCGAAGATAGTGTCAAACATGTTAGGAACGGGAAAGCGAAAAGCTTTGCGGCGTATTGGACTTGGCCAAACAGCTAGATTGGGCAGCGTACAAGACGTATCGTTTCGTCACGGAAGTCAATGAAGCGGCCTCATCTTCCTATGCGTTGTCTTAGATGGAGGGGTGGGTAGACATTCCTGCGAGACTGATATAGGCACTGCGTCCCTATGGCCCCCGACCGCGCCGACCACACGCGGACGTCCGACCCATGCATCGATATTTGATGTCGAAGAAGACCTTTTTTTTTCTTCTCAGTGCGTCCACTGGGGGCCAGACTTTACGTTTCCGGAGAAGTAGGAAGATATATCGCACTCATCCAGATCCCCCGCCAGTGCTTCTTCGTCTGTGTTATGGTTAGGCTTGGGTTGTCAGCTAACGGGGCGCCCGTTCTCTCCCACTGTGGATGTTACTGAAAACATTGCAACTTTACTGGCTTCGTAACTCGTTGTGATCCTGTGTCTAGAGTCAACTGCGGACTGCACGATGACTGCATGAGACACAGTCTGAGCACACGGTCCATGCCGCGGGCGATGGGCACAGGGCAACCCCTTGTTCCCTGGCTCGTACCTCTGTGATGTTTTCTTGGTGAGAGTAACCTTTGGTTGTACTGTATCACTAACATCCCCGAGGAATGTGAACTATGTACGTGCTGGTGTCTACAACTGCCCTCCTAAAAATATGTACAATGTATGTAGAACCGAATTGCACGAGCAGAGGAGCAACTCCCTTACTTAGAGTATTTCCATATTGTGCTGCGTTGCGAGATACACGGAGCCCAAAAGACGAGGCATACATACGTAGAGGTAAGTCACATATCCGGGTCACCGTTCAAAGTACCACCATCCTCTACTCTCCATCGACGACACGGTAGGTAGTGCTCATCCTCAGTTTCTATCCAAGGCCCTCGTTCAAACACGACGCGTATTATCCCCCAACACTGCGAGTTTAATCGTCTCCAATTCGTCCGCATCCCCTCCTACGATCTGACACTGCTCCAGGGCGACATCCGCGAATGAAATCGTGTCTTCACTGGCAATGGGTTGCGAGAACACACCGAATCCGGTGTCGACCCCCCGCGAGCGGCTACGGAGATCACGGTCATACAGCTCTCGCACGCTGATGATGAACCGAGGCATCATGGGGCATAGAGTGGCATAACAAAACAAGTCCAGGACGATCATCGAGGTACTGCTGAGTGTATACTCGGCTTGGAATATATCAGCAGTGTTGTAAAGCACGTTCCTAATATTTCAAGGGAAATCATCCGAGTGGTTAGTTTTTGCACGGGTACTTGAGAGAATGATGGATGGGGATCGTGATGATGACGAATGTGAACGAAAGAAGGGGGGAAAGGGTGACATACACGAAGAAATAAAGAATTCCGTCTCTCACGAGTTGTTGCATGTACTGGTTAGGCTGCCACACCTTTGTCGCCTTGTACATGTTAACTGACTGCTTCAAGGTTTGGATGACAGCAAGAACCAAAAGCATAATACCGAGAACAAATCGCGGGATTGTAGCATACGTGTTGAGTTGGGGTGGGAGGTTGCTCCATGATCCATTGCACAAGGCGAAATTGACAACTTGGACAATTGTGACTGGAGAAAAGGGTAACAGGATATGAAGGGCCACCCACGGAAATTTAGCTCCAGACATACCTGAGAGGTAGGTATTGGGATTGTAGTAGATACCTGGAAGAACAAAGGAAACTATGACCTGTGGCACATAAAGTAACAGGAGGACACAAAGGATCCTTTTGGATCGACTCCACATTGCATACACCCGCAGGATCATCACCACTGCAATTGAAATCATGATCGGCGGGAATAGAATCAGAGGTACAATAACTCACAATCAGCAGCAGCAAGGAATACTGGAAATCCCCAGCCCGTTCCCACAATGATCGCAGTACCTTCGGAATATTTTCATACTGATATTTTGAGGGGGAGTAAATTGGCGTGCTTACATCTATGGAATCGTTATTAATACAGTTTTCATTCGGAATTTAGATCCATCATACGTCTACCAAAAGATGATTGTCAATGACATAACAGGTGCAGAGAGGAAAAACTGACTATCAGAGGACCAGAGATAAATGTAGTACCGTCTGCATGCACCTGATCAGCTCGATGAACCTCCACTTAACTCGGAACATACAGAGGCCACTAAGACTTGAGCGCGGAACGTTGTTAGCCGTGCAACTTGGTATACGTTACAGCGACCGTATACCTACATGGTATAATAAAGACCGACGTAGCGGACCTACGGAACTGTCAATTCGCGATATATGCATTGGAGTGTCCCAAAAGCCTTTATACGCACTAGAACAAACATCGTAGAGACCCAGGACCAGGGTCTGCACTGTGAGACTGTCGGAGACCCAGTGCCTGCTTGATAATTGTTGCTTCCTTACCCAAACATATTCGATCTTTGAATACTGTCAGTCAACAGATAAGATGTGGAGAGCCACATCGCATACCTCTCTCGAGAAGTTGAGGACTGCAGTGGCGAGATTGCAATGGACACTCCGGTTTGAGAAGAATAGCATGCAGAGGCGTATGACTCACAATAATCGTATACAACAGCAGTGATAACAATAACTGCATGCATTGGTATATAGATCAGTCATTCATCGAAGTATGAGAAACCGTACGGGATGCATCATCATTAAGCTGGAGAAATTTCAAAACAGACTGCAGGTCGGAGGACATGACAAGTACGAGGGAAACAGCAATATCTGATTGTTGAACAGCAAGCGAATGTCGAGATCAGGGAGGGGGTGTTTGCCGATGGCTCAGCCTTGGGGCCCCCTGCGTTATATCTTCTACGCGGTGTGTTAGTGACTATTTACTTCAAGGCTCATCTGGAAAAAATGATAGCATACGATCGGCGGCAGCGTGGAGGCGTAGTGCCTGGAAGGCAATGCAAGAGCGTCGTCGGCGTGGAGATAAACTAACTTTTCGTGTTATATACCTCCCGTAGCACGAAATAGGCATTGAGGCTGTGGCAGTAGAGCAGCGCGCCATCACCGACACCGCATTTCTACTATTGGTTCACACAGATCAAAAAGCGCAGAGGGGCGACCTTGTTGCCTATTTGCACATTGAGCCCGACCAGCGCTAGATGCGCTCATATCCAGCTCGCGAGTGAGGTCACTCCTGCCCATCAATATGTATCCAAACCCAATCCATAATTTGCGGTGACTTCAATATGAAGACCACGGAATTATTTCATCTAGAATGCCTCTGGGGTGATGGCCCGGCGACTGAAAAACTTGATAGATGAGGAACATCAGCAGAACTCCTCCAATACTACAGAACTCACCCTCGCGCTGATGGGGGAGCTACGGAAGTTGTGCGGGGAATCACTTCTACTTTTGCTAACCGTGATCTGAACCGTGATCATCATCAAGGAACATGGCGCGGCGTAAATTGCGCCAGCATTCTCCTTTGGATGCTGTGCAATCATTACGGACCCCCTTTTGCCGATAAAGAGGAATGAACTCCCCAAAATTCGAACAAGTAATTGCACTCATCAAACCCTTTTCTGACACATCCCCATCGCCACCACCCTCTTCTACCACGGAAACGGCGCGATCAATCAAACGCCCACTCCATCGACGATGTTTCGAACTCCTGCCGTGCGTGAACACCCTCCGCGTCGAAGACGGCCTCGACTGTCCTTCAACATGATCTCCACTCCCTCCAGCGGTAAGGGCGGGGGGTGGTCATGTAGGAATGCAGGGACAGTAAAGAGCGGCCTTCGATGCCTCCATATGGTCACCGGTTCCTAGCAGCATCGACGCATCGCTGCAGCGTTGTGCAGTTCTCGAAAATCAATTACATAAACCTAAAGTGGGATCAAGCGTGCCCACGGATGGAAGAAACACTGCGTTGCGACATGTCCACATTCTTTTTTCCATCGAAACAGGAAAGTCATTTGTGGGCACATCGTTCAGCTCAAAACATGGAGCATGTATGCAACGTTCCTATAATAGACAGCCGAGTCACGTCCCAGGACACCGTACTCCACCAGGGGGGTTGACGATAGAACGAGGGGGCGTGGGTATTGATGCGATGCAATGTATAGATTACACATGCTGCCGAACAGGGGGATCCGGGGTTGCGCATACAGTCGCATATCACAGTGGGATGAACAGATTGCAGTCAAAACGACGCTGAAAACCAACGTGAGCGAGAACAAGGAAGAGCTAGGGAATCGGTGGGATATCTGTCAAATATACCGTCGGGTCGTCGATTTGCCCAGGATGGAGGTGCTCGGGAGACAGAGTTGAAATCTCGAATGAGCGTTTAGCAAACGATTTGAGGTGGGGGCAAGGAACGATGGAGAGTGTGCTCGAACGAATGCTCGCAGAAGACGGAGTGCCTCAGACATCCGGCGCTGATACTGACGTCGCTGTCCACAGTGTTAGCATCTCGTGGTGCGGCGATATGGACAGAGCACGAGGAGGAGTCTCGAGTGGGGACTGAGTTTGACGGAGTTTGAACTTCTTTCCATCGTCCTCAAATTCCTCCGCGGTGTGGTGTCCCATATCTCCTCTGTAGCAACGTGTTGATCTGGACTGGACCTGGATGAGGCGACGTGATATGCCCGTGCAAAACCGATAGGAATGGGAAAACGAAAAGGCTTGACCTCTGCGACGTATCGGACTTTGTCAATCAGCTCGAGCGGGTCGGCGTCGGCCGAAGACATCCCACATCAACTTTTTTTGGCGCTCTCCCAGATGTGGGTAGACACTACTACGAGATTGGTATAGACACGTTCTCTGCCGCCACGATGGATGTCAGAGTTGCGCCGATCGGTCTTGAAGTAGGTGATCCGGCTTGGGTTGCAAGCCAATATCACGCGGGCTCTCCGACTTTGGATGCTACGTTGGCTTCATTGCGATCTTGCGTCCAAGGCCAACCTTGCCGACAGCACGACGAATGAACGAGACGCGGTTTGATGACTCATGAATTGATGATGCGCGTGATTTGGGGGCAGAAATCCTCGCACATGATGGTAGCTTTTGGTTGCATCGAGTAGTAGTAGCCTCGAGGAATGTGAACAACGTGCTGGTTTCTACGACAACCATGTAATTGCTGAAAATGACGGTACGGATGGAGGTACTACGCTTCCGCATGTATGCAAGGTGGCATTATGATCTCCAAAGGAAGTCGGCCTCGTTGGCGATATCGTTATCGTTCTAGACGCTCGTTCAAAGTTTCAGCCGCAATCTTCCCGCGATTTTTCGTTCTCTTCGTCCCCGTCAATGACGACCCGCTCACAGCAACGTTTGCTCTCTCAGCTCGCCACGTCCCCCAACGAGCTCGCTTCAGGTCTCGGCCAATGCCTCGAAGCCCTCCGCCTTATCTCTGCTCTCCCCCGCGCATCCCCCGTCTTTGTCCACTACACCTCGGCCGCATCGCCCACCACCAAAGCATTTGGCAGGGACCAACTCTCTCGCGTCCCTCTCCGCGTATGCCCACTCCACTTGTCTAGTACCGAGCGCTGACGATCAATAACAGACCGTGATCACGTTGATCAAAACCTCTTTCTCCCTCTCTGATCCCATCTGCGTCACCACTGCCCTCTTCTACCGCGAAGACGGCACCGTCGACCCCGCCCCCGTCCTCGTCGACGAAGACTCGTGGAAGGAACTCGCCCCGTACATACACACCCTCCACGTCGAAGACGACCTCAAGCGTCCCTCGACATCGACCTCGACCTCAACCTCGTTCTCTGCCCTCGGGGTCGGGAACGGCGCGGCGTCATCGGGTACGGGCATGAGCAACGGATCGGGGCTCAACTTGAACGCATCGGCGTTCGTCCCCTCCTCGACTGCGATCACTATCAAGACTAGCGATGGCGCCAAGGTCAACCTCCCCGGCCTTCGCAAGCCCAGTCTCTCTCCGGCCTGTAAATATCTCGTTCATCTCCTTTGACGGGATACCCCGCTGACGTCGCAAGGTCGTTGTTAGCTCCCCAGGCAACGTCGCCATTTGCGATCTTGGATAACACGGACACGTGTGCCTGAGTCGGACGGGGGTAAGATGGGATAGCTGATCGAGTGTATATTACGCGCATATATCCATCCCGAGACTAGCAGTACATGTTCTATATGCTTGTAAAAACAAACAAACAAAATGTGACGATCAAGGCCAATGATCTACAATTAACCCGCGATCGATGCGAGGACGGATAACACGGCCTCGATGTTGGTCGCGAAAACTGAACCAAGAAAGTAGCTGTTAGAATCCATCCTCGAGGCCATACGGAAAAGGGAGGACGTACACCGACTCGGACAACGCTGCGACAAGGCGCTCAAGACGCCCACCAACTTCCGGATTGCTGCCATTATCTCACCTTCCTCGCGACGACGCGAGGGATCGGCATCTGGTCGTGCACGGAGGCGAAGGAGCTCGTCGTGCAACACGACGCACAACGCCGTCCAAACAATCTACAACAAGAAGTGAATCAATCTCGTACAAAAAGGGAGGAAAAAATACATACAGCATATATTGGACTTATACCCCCTACCCTCACCTCACCCAACTGATCCAACACCCGAACGACACACAACCCCCCATCTAAGCACCGTCGTCGAGACGGTCCGTACGTCGAGATAAACGGTTGATGGAGGGTTATGTGTGCAAGTGCGACGATGTGGACTGTCACAAGTGCATGCGCCTGCTCCGGCGTGCGTGGCTGGCGTCCATGCGAGGGAGTTGCCATCGTCATCGCCGCGCTCAAACACCGTTGAAGGAGGGCATCCAATGTCCGAAAACGCGCTTGGAACGCAGACGACTGACTGGCTGTGTGGTCTGCCATACACAAAATGAACATTGAGAACATCAGATAAGATAAGATAAGAGGAAGGGGGGCATACCAGCCGCGAACGACGCAGCGATTCCCGTTGCCTCACCGAGCAGCACTGACGCCTTGGCATGCATCGCCGATGCGCCTTCCTGCGTGAAGTCGTGGTTTGGATCGTTGAGAAAATGTTGGACTGCATTCGACCTCGCCTACGAGGCAAAATCGCGTGTCAGCAGAGTAAGGAGGCAAAGCAGGGGTCCCCACTGACCTCGTCAAACCTCCCTACACCAGGCCACGGCACCGTCATCACATTCCCCGCACTCCCATCCATCGCGAGCGACTGAGAAGGAACCTCACACACGACGCTGAACCACCGGTCGAGCGCATACACCGCCCAGAACGCACGTACCCTTTCCTCTGCTTCAATCCTATCCAACGCTGGTGCCAAGCTTGGGCACCCCGCAAATGCGAGCGCGCGCGCGCTCGCGTCCGCGTTCGTGTTCTCAGGCGTCAATCTATCCCGCACTCCACCTCCCCGCGGAGCTTGGCCCTCCCCTTCCCTAGCGCCTACTGGCAGGTTGGGCCCCCGATACAACCTCAACATCATCACCAACGCCCACGCTCCACTGGCATAATACCTCGCACCGACCACCTGTCCGATCCGTTGCATATAATATGCCACCAACACCCCCGTTTGGATCACGTGGAGAAAGATGGCAGGGTCGATTTCGGCATCGGCAGTGCGCAACGTGGATGCGAGTTGGTTTTGAGCTTGAGAGAGGAGGCTGAAGGTGAGTTTTTGGGTTCGTTCGCGGGCTTGTGGGGTATCTGGTTCAGATGTAGAGGCAATGCCAACAGACCAGAGCGTAAGCGCGCTTTGCAATGCGGGAAGGACGTGTGTGCCTTGAACACGAAGACGATCGGGGTTGAGGAAGAAGCCGAGTTCGGCTGCATACGGCGCGATGGCAGATAACCTATCGCACATGATGCGGGTAATGAGCGCACTGTACCCGATGACGGAAAGGGAAAGAGAAACCCTTACGCGCGTCTGGCGTGCAATTGGACGTCGGCCTCGAGGTCCACCCGATGCGGTTCAGTCGCACCACCTAGCAGTTGGGCTGTTGAACTACTAGGACCGGCACCGGCACCGGCACCCGCGTACGGAGCGTGCAGTTCGATCGAAGGTATGGATTCCTCCGGATTCTCCAGCTCCTGTACTCTTGCTCTCAGCCGCGTAATATCTTCTTCCAGCGTCAACGTCCGTGGACGACGTTGACCGTCGGTGTATTCACAGTCCACCGCACGTTCACCCCGGATACAGGGTGCACAGACGGGTCTAGCACTGTCACATTTCTGAAATACGAGCGGGGGCGATCAGCCATCGAGTATCATTGATACGATGCAGGCCGGCACCCACCATCTTTCTGCGGCTGAAAAATGTGTGCGATGTGGGGTGGGCAAAAGAAATGAAGCATGGGGCATGACACGCACCGACACGGGAGGCAGGCTTTGCCTCGCTGCAAGGGCTGGTTCAGTCCGGTAGACGTAGGAACAGCAGTCGAACTTTGAGGATCGCCCGCTGCTGGGTACATGTTCGTGTTCATAGTGACGAATGAAGTCAGATGGCTTGCTCGTTGGTTTCGTTCAAAGATACCCGAACCCATAGCGACTCGAGCTCGTTATATAGTCGCACACTGCGGGCGGGGGGTCAACGTCATCGTATCATGACATACCAATAAAAAGCAATGACTTCCAAAGTCGTTTGTATTGACAGATTCAAAGTTTGACGGACCGTGCCTAGCTGGACGACAAAGGATTGATAACTGAGTCAGTGCTTTGGTGGAAGCACCGGGAGAGCGGTTACCGATAGATGCTGATGGCCATGTCGTCGTCATCGTCATATAACGGTTCACTGCGCCGACCTCGGGCGACTCGGGGATGAAGTTACATGACAAAGCATGAAAACGGATTATGCGACTCAAGCGTACGGTGTGTGGATACGATACGCGAACGTTCGCGAACGACATGGAAGGAGATGAGAAGGATAGCGTGCCGTGCTGACGGATATTCCGACGTTGTCTCGAGTCTCTGATGGGGTAGGATGTTGGATCAATGGATGACTGTGTCTCCAGGTGGGACCCACATTCCATCTCTGGGTTTCCGGTCTTTGTCGGAGCTGTTGAGAGAGTCAAACGTTGATCGTCGTCAAGCAGGATAAAAAGTCAACGTAAGAAAATCGAGCAAACATTTTTTTTCTTCACTCTCTTGCTTGTGTGCCCAATGCGTGGTGAAACAGTCGACTTCGCCTTCTTTGCTCCTAATTGTTTTTCAGGAACTGAACAGGGCTAAGATTCGTGTGCTTTAGCTGATATTCAGTCTCAAGTTCGTGGGTACCAACGAGCAAGAAGTACTAATGTGCAAGGGTCGAGGTCACTGCCTTCAATAACCTGTCCCGACGACATCGCAGGTACAGGACCAGCACCATTAACGGGCTTTGTCAATTCTCCTTGGTGGTGTCCATCACCTGCTCACTGGGCGTCCTGAAGGGAAAATCGCCAACATCCCCGTCGTTTCGAGATTCCGCCTGCTCTCAACACCTTCAAATCCTCCCTCCGATTACTAGGGTCTCCAAGGCTTTGAGCTGACCAGCATCCATGTCCAGGTCTGTTCAGACCATTGGGTTACTGCGGTCCACCGCGCGTGTTCTATCGCGTGCCAGAGGGCACGCGATGGCCGTAATTTGCCCCTTTCCAGTGCTGCCTCGTGTTCGCTCCATTACATTTCGCGCTGTACCCACCGGTCATTGCCAGTTCCATCCCGTTTGCGCCTGCTGCGCCGTCCTGCCAACATTGTCCTATTTTCCCTTTTACTTTTTTTCCTACCCCATATCATCCTCGCCGACTGTGTCCAGCACACAAAACGTCCTACAGCTCGTGACGAGTCGACCACACACCTCACAATGGCGGACTACCCCGAAATAGGTCCTATTCGCATCGACACGAGCTTCACCCGCCCACACAGCGGCGGACGAGATTTCTTCGCAGAACCTATCCCTAGAGACCGTTATTCCCGTCATAGTGGTCAAACCCAACCCCGCCGAGACGTCACCTGGATATCCACCTCCCAAGCCCAACTCCCCTCGACGCACACGCACACACCACAGACCCCACGGTATGTCCCACAGCCGGTATTTCAACAGACACGCACCCCCACGCCCGTCCTACGCAAGTCCGCACCGACGATCACGGAATCGGAGTTGGATGCAGAGTACATGACTGTCAGCGTCGATGATCGCGACGAGTGCAATAATCAAGGGCATGTGTACGGGTTTAGTGAGGTGATGCCGGTGGCCACGAATGGAAAGAGCGAGAAGAAGAACAATTTCGTGGGGGGCTTCGTCAACGGTCTACGACGGCTTCCCAAAGTCATGTCCAAGAGCCGGCTGAGAGATCATGGAAAGCCAGAGAGACAAGGAACGGGTGGGACAGCTGCGAGTACGTTCGAGACGGGTCGAACGGTGTTACCACGGTATACTGGTCCTTCCATGCCTGGCGTGGCCACGTCCAACTCGGATGATATCCCGACTGTAGAGCGGGTTGAGACCCCACCGCGGGCTTCGTCCGTATCGCCGCACCCGCGACATGTTAACGCCGCAGACAGCGATGCCAGTATCGACGGACGACGAGAACGCTCGATGCTCCCTGCCGTTCGCGAGCATTCGTTCGAACACAGTCTGTATCCGTCGTTTCACCCCCCACGTGCGCATTCCCGCTCAGATAACACCTCCACCTCCAGCCGTCTCCCTTTTGAGCGGGAAGGGGACGTCCCTAATGCCATGTCCACGCCTATCCTCGCCGACGCTTCCATCCGCGTTTCCTCCCCGGTCCTCGCCGAGCCCCGTCCCTCTGCCGACTTTATGAAAATGGACTCGCCCATCCGTCCACCCCCTGCCGAATCCGTCCGCTCCCAAATCGCCCGCGCTGGCAAGTTCGTCCACGACCTCAACCGTCTCCCTTGGATCGCCTCCTCGGGCGTCTCGAGCATCTACATACCCGGCGAAGCGACGACACGACGGTACAGTCGACCGATAGTCAAGAACAAGGGATCGTCATGGTACACGTCGCGCGCGAAACCGATCGACTTGTTTGCGGGGCCTTCGACGACGGGATTACTCCCCATTCAAGCCCCTCCTTCCTCGGCGATACCGGGACATCATCAACCCGTCGTTCCAGCCCCGTTTATACTCGGGTCGAGTGCCAATCTATTGTTTACGCAGCACGGGCAGGCGGGAGGGGGTTCGGGTTCTCGCTCGCCGTCCCACGAAGGTCCCCCGTCGACGGATAGCCATGGGAGTCAAGCACAAGTCTTGGCCCCTGCGTACGTCGCGCAGCCGTTGTTCGTTTACCCGTCTGGGTTGCCCCAGCCGGGAGGGCCACCCGAGGCACAGCTTCCGAGGCCGGTGTACATGTTGGCGAATTCGTCGCCGCATTTCATGCCGGGTCAGATGGACGGAGGTGGGGGTGGGGGAATGGGACCGAGGATGTTTGTGCCGCATCCGTCTGGGTTGCGGACGCCGACGTTTGGGTGACGAGGTGAAGGTGGAGGGAAAAGAGGATCACTCCAGGGTGGACGACGACGACCCCTTCTTCCCGTCCATCTCCCCTTCGTATCTCTACACCTTTCCTTGTGCGCATTGGTTTTCACGTCGTTTCTACCGTCAACTGTCTCATCTCACCCAGGGCAAGATCCCTCCCTCCTCCCCCCCCCTCTTTTTTGTGCCGTCCATGTAAATTGCATCGCATCTATACCCACGCGCCTCCGTTTCGTTTTACTCATCTATCGGAATCACTCTTGGACCATCACGATCTTGGCATACTACGCATCAGTTACTTCTTGCATTTTGAATTAATTTATGTTCTTCGTCGTCTACGTTTATTTATGGAGGGGTGGGTCCGAGTTAGCCGTTGTAACGGTCCGCGGACGATTCGGAAGGTGGGGCGAGTGGAGAACACTTAGGGGGGACAGCCGGATGGAGTAGAGGATGTCTTTTTGATACCGACTGTACTTTACGTCGATTTTACTTTGGGGTTCGACGGTCCGGTGACGTGAGGTGGTCGACGTGTCTCGAAAGGACATGGCTGCCAGTGAGTTTCTTGTGTCAGCACTCGAACGTCGATGGGATCAGGTATTAATCTGCAGTGCGGCTACTCGCGCATATAGTGTGCAATAGCGTGATGTCGGTCGATGGTTGTGTCCTCTCAGGGCTTCCTCTCTTGCTGGGGAAGTCATCACTGGACCTCATTTGAAGTGCGGCATTCTTTCGACTTTTGCGGCACGTACACGCAACCGTGCCGCTGCGCACTCCAACTTCATCATCATCATCTCCAAAAGTAGCGGTGGCCCCCTCAAAACCCCCGAAGCTGTTCGAATCCACCAACACGAGTATCCATCTCAAGATGAACAGTAAGCATCTCATAATCCATATTACCAAGATGCAGTTGTTCGTGCTGAAAAATATAGCAAATCCTATGTAATATGCTCAAGAGAAAACTTGAAACAAACGGTTGCAATCGTCGCTTGAACGACTGCTAAGCTCCTCAGCCTGTTCTGTTCGTCGTCACGATGTTCGACTTGATCCTTTGGTCAAAAACATTCATCCGCAAAGTACGTTTCTGGCACTGCAGTGATGATCGATGATCCTCGGAACTTCCGGTTTCTAAATCAAGTTCCATTCACCGGACGCTGTTCGCTCGGCCCGGGACCTTTTCAATACTCAGGCTTCCGGATCACCGCCTCAACCGGGTTCGCAAGGCTTTCGTCACTGTATCAGTCTCATCCATTCGACCCGGCACGCGTCCGATGTCAGATAGTATTCGTCATCTGGCCGACGAGTCTAGCGGTACTTGGCCATGTTCGCTCCCGTTCTGTTTTATGGTGAACTCAGCCCAGTGGGATTGCGTGTTCTATACCGTTGGCGATGGCTTCGCTGGTCGACAGCTGGCGACTTTTCTTCTGTTCGTTTTCTTTCTCTATGTCATCTCATCCTCGTCAACTGCATCCGGGAAGAACTTCTTTGATGTCGACCACGATCCTAGTGACGGACTACTACCCTGGATTCACCTTTGTCCGCGACCGGGGCAATCGCATCGGGTTACTTGCTCACACAACGGAAATGGACCAGGCACTTTTGAAGCGAAGGCGAATGTGGACATCGTCGCAACGCAGTGTCTGCTGCATTCAACTTGGGGTACATTCAGTCTCATTATTCGGTCTCATCAAAATTTTCAGGAACTGCACAGGGCTGACAGAAACGATGGTCCTGGGAACCTGTCAGTCTCCGCCGCTTCAACTGGTAGTTGACCATTTCCCAGAAGCACCCTAAGATAATTCCGCTTCTCACTGCTTCAGCCGTCTGTGAGGCCGGAAATTCCGTATTCTACCTCGTTTGCGGCTGCTAAAGCGTATGAATACGTTCTTCTTTTCTCTCTCTTTAGTACATCTTTCTTATCCTTCATTGGATTCAGAACAACTCTCTATACCCGCCCCACGGTGATGTTGATAGACAAGACAATCCATGATGACCAGAGGTGGGACTTTGCTTGGGTAGCGGGGCACTACGCTATGGCGGAATCTAGGTACGCGATAAGATAGCATAAGGTCGAAGGAGGGCGGGCGAGTAACAGGCCGTGGAGATTGGATCTTGACGTCCTCAGGGACGCGTTTCGGCATGTGTTTAGAACCGATTTCATGCCCCCCACGTCACTGACGACTCTGTCCCCGCCCCAACCCCGACCCTACCGCTAGAGGGGGTGGAGAGCGCATCGAAAACGGTCGAGGTTGTCTTCGATGAGGACTGCGCGTTTATTCCACGAGCGTTCGTGCGGTCTCCGCGGTAGAACAGGGTGGCGGTGATATGCATGAAACCTGAAAAGGAAGTGGGGGGTTTTGATGAGTGCGGTCACGGTGTACGGGGTTCGGAGGGTTCATTCCCTAATACCAGCAAACGGAAGAGACCCAAGCGGGAGGGGACGCGAGAGTGGGTGGTCCTGCGCAAGAAATTGACGATGGGCGATGGGCAGAGGTGTGGTGGATAGACACGCGGTACGTACGGGAAAGGGCAGAGGTTAGGGGCATTGCGAGTCGGGAAAGCAGGCGGGTCTTGGGGTAAGCCCATCATCCCCACTCGTACAGGCTCGAGTGCCGACGAGGGTTATTGATAGTGGTCCTTGGGTCCTTCCGTTTCTGGTCCACCACTTGCTTCTGTGCAACCAACTGTAACTGCGGCGCGATCCATCTTGGCCCATTCCTGTTAGGTTCAACATTATTGTGCGAAGATGTGGTCATGATATGCTGATAAAGATGCGCACCGCCTTCAAGTCGAAAGAAAAGGCATCATACACGGTACCATGTTCGACCCTTTGTTCATTATGAGCTGTGTAATTTGATATGCGTTACAGCAGCCATAGGCCTGCATAGCCGTGGCCGCTGTAACGGGGTCTAACTCGACCTCTATCCCGTTCCTTACTCCTCGACTCTGAGTATCTGTGAGTCGTTAAACTCGAATTGTCCAAAGACATCAATGTTCCTCTTGCGCACGTCGTGTCCTCTGATTTGCGGTCTACTTTGGGGCTCTTGCGACTAAATGACTATGCTCTCCGTACGGTCGTTCGTACCTTCGGTCAATGATTAATTTCATAGACCAATGCAGTGATCGTTGTTACCGTTGTCGTATATGATTATCGTGAGTGAGCCTGTAACGCCAGTGTTGTGCACGCTCTTCGTCTCAAATTGAAAAGGCCATTGCAAAGCCACTTTCCACTGGGTTTGATGCTGCTATCGCCAAGAGAATGGCTGAGAGTCACGATCGCAACGTCCGAGCGGAGGGTGTTGGCTTTTGGCGCATGATCGCAATGAGGCTAGACAAATTGTAACATTTCAGTACTAACATCCAAGACTCGGAATGCGGGCGTCACATTGGCTCGCAACCCAAGCCGTATTGTAACACAGACGAAAAAACATTGGTTGTGGATTTGTACGAGCGCGGTATCTTCCTACTCTACCAACGCTTAGCGCTGCCAGTGAGCGTTAGTGGCGGAGTTCGTATTTCCCACGGACGTCCAAGTTCCTGCGTCAACTTTCAAATGAAGATGGATTTACCCGATGTCAGTCCACCCCTACGGGGGCCCCACCGAATCTATCCGCTCTCGAATCGTGAGCGCGGTAAGGTTCATCCGGGATTCCACTCGGCCCCAATGGGTCCCCTCCGAGCCTCCTCGGACGTCAAGTATGTCGTTGCGTGCTCAACCGATAGTTTTTTTCGTGCTTTCAGTGACGGGGTTACTTCCTTCAGAATCAGCGCAAATTTGCGGATTCCAGTGCTTCATGCTCCTTGGGGTACTGTGACCATCATGTTGGCGGTACATGGCCCCCATTCCATGGTCGTTTGAGAACTCTGTCCACCGCTAGAGGGGGTGGAGAACGTGTCAAAGCACGGTCGAGGTCGTCTTCCACCCAAACACGCGAGAGGCATGGGGAAGGGTAGAGATGAGATGAGGCGGAATATTTTGCGAGCTGGGAGAGCAGACGTTACTGTTGGGAGGGGGGTCTTGGTGTGAGGCCATCGTCGATTCGTCTCGATCATTTATCAACCTGGTTTGAGCCTTCTCGCTCTGATGCTAGGTCGTGGAAGCCAAAGCATATGTCCCCACACGCACAGGCTCCAGCGCTGATGAGGGTTATTTATTCTTCTGCCCTTCCATTTTTGGTCCGTCGCTTGTTCCTGCGCATCTAAACTTACCTGATATAGCTTGACTCCTTGCTGCGTTCAATATTGTTGTGCGAAGATGTGATCACATATGCATCGCCTTCGAGTCAAAGGATTTGACCGTTGCCCTATAAATGACTTTGTGTCTCCCAACGCAACCCGAGTTGTTCACTGTCCCCCGTCCCTCGCTTCTTGACTCTAAGTCTTTGCGAGTTATTAACCTTGGATTGTCAGACGTCCGAGTCGCGGTCTCTCTTGCGCACGTCATGTCCACCGATTTGCAGTCTGCCTTGGAGCTTCTCCGGCTAAATGACTATGCTGCTCGTACGGTCGCTCATACCTTCAGTCAATAATTGATCCTAAACTAATACAGTTATTGTCATCACTGCTGTCGTATATGATTATCGTGGGTGATCCTTGTGTGCATAATATTCTTCTCAAACTGAAATTACCATCGCAATCCTACCGCTTCTATAGTCCTTACCTTTTCAAGAGAGGTATGTGATTTCGCTCTCTATGCACGTCTTGTTTATGAATTTGTTGGCCGACAATGTTCGAAGATAGACTATGTCTGGGTAAGAAAGTAACCATAATCGAGTAAGCACTAGGTTCATGATAGTCTCACAGCGCAGACCCTGGATTTGGGTCTCTACAATGTTTGTCATAGTGCGTAGAAAGTTCAAACACCTTATCGCACATGTTCAGCACCGACAGTTTCGTAGGTCCGCTATCTCGGTCTTTGTGGGACTATGTAGGTCTATGGTTGCTGTAATGCACATCGAAATACACCGCTAATAATAATCCCATGCTTTAAGTCTTGATGGCCTCAGTATGTTCAGAATTAAAACGGATATTGAGTGAGCTGATCAGATACATTCACAGCTGGTACTACATTTGTCCCTGGCCCTCTGACAGTCGGTCTTTCAACTGCTTTGCATCTTCTGTCACTCATGTTCGTCTTCTGGCAGACGTATGCATCCCAATCCAGACCGCAAACTATGTTGATAACGCTTCTATAGGTGTAAGCACTTCGATCCACTGCCCTCCGTAATAACAGTACGACACATGGATATTCTGAAGGTACTGTAATCGTTCTGGCTACCGGCTGGGGATTCCCAGTATTCCTTACTGCTGCTGATCGTGAGTTACTGTACTCCCGATTTCATTTCCCCTAACTGTGCTTTTTACAGTGGTGATGATCCTGCGGGTATATGCAATGTGGAAGCGATCCAAAAGGATCCTTTGTATCCTCCTGTTCATTTACGTGCCACAAATTACTGTTTCCTTTGTTTTGGTCGGGATCTACTACAATCTCCATACCTACCTATCAGGTATGTCTAGAGCTGGACTGCATGCATCACCGAAATCTAATGCAGGCGCACCTTCATCTCATGCCACCTTCTCCAGTCAAAATTGTCCGAGTTATCGGTTTCTCTTTTTGCAATTACTCATGGAGCAACACATCCAGCAAGCTGCTTGGCCTGTATGGTACGATCCCGCGATTCGTTTTCGGTGCTACATTGTTGGTTCTCGCCGTCATCCCAACCTTGAAGCAGTCAGTTGAGATGTACAGAGTGACCAAGAAGTGGCAGCTTAACCGGTACATGCAACAACTCGTGAGAGATGGAATTCTTTATTTCCTCGTGTATGTTACCATTCCCCCCCCCTCTTCCGTTTCCATTCGTCACCATCACGTTCTCCTACTCATCTTACTCTGGAGTAATCACACAAAAGCTAACCACTCGGATGTTTTCCCCTGAATTGCTAGGAGCGCGCTTTACAACATCTCTGATGTATCTGGATCCGAGTCTCCAATAAATAGTACTTCGATGGTCTTCCTGAACATGGTCTGTTATGTAACCGTATGCCCCATTATGCCTCGGTTCATCATCAGCGTGCGAGAGCTGTATGACCGTGACCTCCGTGGTCGCTGGCAGGGAATCGACACCGGATTCGGTGTCTTGTCGCAACCCACTACCGGTCAAAATGCAGCCGTGTCTGCGATGGTATTCGCGGATACCGCCCCGAGGGTCAGATCGTGGAGGCGCTGCGGACCACTCAGTGGAGATCCGACTCGAAGTGTTGGGAAATAGTACGCTTCAGGTTTGAAAGAGAATTCGGGGATGAGCGGTAGCGCTGCGCCATTGACAGGTAGTAGAGGATGGTGGTACTTTGAATGGTTACTCGGATGTCGAATTTACCTATGCACTCCTGCCAAATGCTTTGATGTTGCGCGATGGGGGAAAGGTAAAGCCGGCAGACACTGAGGAGGCACAAGGGAGAGCAGAGATCAAGCGGAGCTCTTCGAGGCATTAGTCGGGACCCGAGGCGAGCTCGTTGGGGTTGAGAGTTGCTGTGACCGGGTCATCATTGACGGGAACGAAGAAAGCGAAAATTGCAGGAGTTCTTGTAGTATACCGTCACACTGTCACATTCAATTCCCTGGAGGGCATGAACAACTCGAGCGTCACCCATCCATGTTGGACGGAAAGTGGGTTAATGAGGAGAGGTGATCGTACTCGTAAGTATGATACGAAGGCAACTACAGGAAGCATCACTAAGGTGGGGTATAACATGGTATGTCGTCATAGGTCCAAAGTCATCAAATCTAACAGCTACTGTATGTAGATCGTACGGATGCCATCTATCAATTCAGTCAATGATGTCTCTTCGCGCACTTGAACCATGATCAAACAATCTGTCGCAACTCGCTGGTACTGCACGCGCGACAGTGGTGCGAGCAACAACGCACCGAACGGTTGCCGGAGCCGAACGATGAGCCGCAGTCCGCGCATGGTGTCATCGAGCCCAGTCGCGCCGTGCGAGAACTCCTGGTCGAGGAGGGGGCTGATCCAAGGATATATAAGAACGAGATTCTGCGCCTCCAATTCATCCGTTGTCCGAATCTCTACATCTCCCAGTGCCGATGCCGACCCACGATAGACGCTGAGACTTGACTCGGAGCTTGCCCCCAACACAGAGACAAGGTTGGTGAGCGGAAAAACGATGCCAGAAAGGCTCAGTCGGCTGGCAGCAAGGAATGGTGAGGGAAGCTCGTGAAGCCGATGGTATAGCCTCACGGCGAGGGACAGGTCGGGCAAGGACGAACATAATTCCATAACAATGCGGTCCATCTCGGATCTCTCCATGACTTGTGGAACGTGTTGCGGGACGATTTGGTTGTAAACACTGAGGTCCGCAGGGAGGCAGCTATTATAACTGCCAGAAGTCCCGGTCCAAGCGAGAATTGCGATGTCTCCGGATCCGGTCAGTACATGCTCCAGGAGTCGACCGACCGCCTGATTTCCCTCGCCATAAATCACAGGGATCGCAACATTAAATATCCCAAATAACGAGTATGCGGTATCCTCCTCACGTGTCGTCTGGCGCTTCGAAGCTAAATAGAGCTTCTCCCGCACCCTCGCTAAACCCGGACGAAGGGTAGCCAGCTCCTGTGTGGAGAAATTCATTGCCCGTTCCATCTCCGAAAGGATTGCGGGTGATTCCTTGTGGTTGAAGGTGTCCAAGCTGAGGTATGGCTTCCAGTCCTCGGTGTAGAACTGCACGACCTCGGAAGCGATATATTCTTGGTATGTCCACCCACGAGTATTCCAGATGCTCCTCCAGAGACACCCAGACTGCTGCGAGTGCGACCACACACCGAGAAGGTGGACGACCGTGAGAGACGACCCACGATACCACCTGAACATGGCAACCAACGATTCTTGCTGCACCCCCTTGTCCAGTTGGTTCACACAACACGTATCGCTCCACGCCCACTCGAAGCGAAGAGAGCGTACGAGCTCACAGAAACTTCGCAGCTTGCTGTTCGTAGGAGACGCCGGTAGCCCGTAGATTGAGATATTCTGGACCAGCTGGAATGTCGGTTCGTTGGCTTGCCACTTGTGCGAGAACATGACGTATCGGTAGAACTTCTTCACCACTCTCCGAATACGTGCACAGTCTAGCCCCGTCGTCATCGAGGACACAAGTTCGTAGTAGATTGGGAGTGCCTCGAATGCTTCTGCTTGCTGTTTCTTGTCGTATAGACGACCGGTGGTAGTGTCAATGAGTACCCGCGGCATATGGCGAGTGATCTGCTCGACAGCGTGCCGAATTGTAGGTGTGGCATCAACATACTGACAGTGAAGTGCTATCATTGATGTCTATTAACATGTAGTGATCCGAGCGATATTGAGGGAATGGCTTACCACGAATACGTTCATCAGGGGATTCATCCAGTTTTGAGAGCATCGTGCGGAATGCTTCAACCGCCTCGGCATGGCGTCTGGCCCCGTGTAATGCGGCATGCCTCCGCTCGTAGCCTCGATGAGACGATGGGTCGAGCTTGATAGCCTGCGTGCTCTGTCATTCAATACTGTCTGATACTATGCAGTGTACAAACGATACCTCGTCTGCATCACTCAGTGAGTCCACCCACGATTTCACTAACGCCCGTGCTTTGCTCCGCTTGATGAGGATATCTATGCGGTGTACTGGGTTGAGCGACAGTACGGTCGAGAAGTATTCGGCAGCTTCATTGTAGCTCCGAGAATCAATCGCGGCGTCGCCGAGTTTTTCTAGCCTCTCTGTGCAATGTCGTTTGAAACCTTTGTCGGATGCTGGGTCAGTCTTTGGCTGCATTGTTCACGCGATCACTCACTGAGTTCCCATTGCTCTCGCCCATCGCGGATGGTGGTGTCGTGTCGTAGCTCGCCCTGCATATGTCGGAAACATTCGACTGCCTCCATGACGCGACCGTCCCGTTCGAGAACGTCGCAAACCGTCCGATAAACGTCAAACCTCGGAAGTACGAACTGAAACGGTAAGAGTGTCGATAGCCAGATTCAAATTATCACGGTAAGCATACCTTGGCAGCGGCACTCAATGCTTCGTCCGCTGAGCCGTGAAGCAACACGGTACTCGCCCACTTGCTTAGTAAGGTGCTCGGGGTCGAGGAACTGAGCAACAGCGCAGTAGAGTAGCTTGCAGCCGCTTCGTCCTGCTTCTCCGAGATCAAAGCCTCATCTGCAATTATCTCGAGTGTCGAGATGCATTGATTCGTAAACTCTAGTGGTGGAAATTGGATGCTGTCCTAATACGCGAGACGGAGACTCACTAGCATGCCAGTCCATTATCAGCCTGTTGGCTCTGACATCCTCGCTCACGGTGTTGGTGATCTCGAGAAGAGAGAGCGCAGCATCGATTATGCGGCCCTCGGCATACAAGACCTCGCACTGATGTTTCCGCTCGTGCGTGAGCAGGATTCGAGAGAGGCTATCTGCTCTGTGTTGGGTGTCGGTATGTTGAGTGCAGAGCTGCTGGACGGTTTGATCGAGACGCGCGATTTTGCCGTCTAACGGATGAAGATGTCAATCAGGCGCGAGTCAAATGGCGATGGACGCGCTCACGAAGGGACTCGATGGTTTTATTCAGGCTATCCTTCTCCCGATTGGCGGCGTGTTTGGAGTCAGACAGCTGGTTACGGAGTTGCTGGATGACTTCTTCGAGATGCATGTTTTTGCTGTCTAGTAAACATGGATGTCAACGAGGCGCGAGTCAGAGTTCTCATAAACGCACCCGAGGTCTCCGCTTGTGCACGAAAAGACTCGATCGTCCCTTCGAGATCAGCCACTTCCATTTTCAGGCGCCGTATGGTCCGCTCAGGAAAAATCTGCAGCAGTCAACAAAGCGGAAGTGATTAGTAAAGCCATTTCACACAATTGATGCAAGCACTTACGGAGTCCGAGTAAGATGAGGGGAAAATGTCAAGGAGACTGCGAAGGGTGATTCCTTTGCCTGCACCAATCACAAGGTCGTAGTTCGCCGAGATGGTCATGGACACGACTTCGGATGTATGCTGAATGACAGATCCGATTTGTTTGTTCGTTGTAGTGTCCCAGAACGAGACCGACGTGTTTGCAGAAACTGCAATGAATGTGCCGTTGCTTGCCAGGGCGATGCACCAGGGCTCGTTGCTACTGTGAATGGGCCATTTCGAGAGCGTCGTCCCGACGGACACGTCGAGGCAGTTGATGTTCCCGTCGCGAGATAGGGCGAATAGATACTTGCTATCATTGGCCCAAGCGAGGGATCCATTGAAACATGAGCTGACTTTGATTGGGACGTCGACGAGGATGTGGCCATTCCGACCGCCATAGATCCGAACAGAATCGTCCCACGTGGCAGTGGCGATGAGACGTTCGTCGGGTGAGAATTTGACCGCGACCACGATGTAGTTGTGTTTCAACGGGCCGAGCAGTTGCTGGCCAGTCGAGAGCGACCAGACGCAGACAACGTCACCCGATCCGCTCGCGATTTTCTTCCCATCCGGAGAGACGTCCACTGCCAACACCCGATCGCTGTGTCTTTTGAGCTCGGTCACCTTTTCGTAGCTCTCCGGGTTCCACACCGTCACCTCGCCACTGTCCGTTCCACTGACGACCCACTTCCCATCTCGTGACACGGCAATGTTGTTGATACCACTCCCCGCATCCATCGGGGCCCCCACCTCCTCACCATCCTCCACCTGCCAACGTCGAATCTTCCCTTCCTCGCCACCGCTCACGACGTGCTTCCCGTCAACGAGGAGGGCGACAGAATGTATGTGATGTTGACTATCGATTTCGATCCGCTTTTCGTGACCGTTGCGGGAGGAGGGTCCGTTTTCACTCGACTCTTGCGTTTCCCGTCAGCATCGCACTCTGAAATGTCTTGTCCAGGTACTCACCATTCGTTGACTGCCCCCTTATGCTCGAGGACATACTCTTCCAGGTATCAGAGCGATGAAAACAAGGACGTGCGGTCGTCTACTTGCGGTACGCCATTGTCGCCTGCCATACACGTGTCTTCTTATCATTATGAATCAGTTCACACACCCATAATCATCTCGGGGCGTTTGCTCTTATCCAACTCATCCTGCTTATTGTTGTCATTGTGGTGGTGACTTCCGGGTTGTTACTGGGGAGAACGCGCTCGAAGCTATGGGAACGGGAAGCAGTGACTAAACGGGCCACGCAACAGTCATACAACTCAAGGATGGCGACAAGGACTTTCTTTGTGGCTTCCAATTTCGCCCGTGTTTCCATATACCTCTTGTAGAGTGTGCAACAGAATACGTCAACTCTTGTTTTGCAAAGCGTCCTTCAGTCCCGCGAATGGATTCATCCACAAGTCCGTTCAGCTGCTCCATGCACGCTTGGCACACTTACAGTGGAGTGATTACTGGCGATGGTTGTATCCGAAAAAGAAGAGCTTTTCGTCAGTTGTAACCACATCATTACGGACATGTGGTAAGATCATGCAAATACGACGTCGATGCCTATAACATTCAGAGTGCGATATCTCTACGAATCGGAAAAAAGCACGACCAACCTGCATTCCAATCGCGGGCAAGTCCTCCCAACAAACCTCAGAGATCGAATGCAAGGTCATGCGATCACCACATCCGCCTTGCACCAGCTTCGTCTCGAATTTCCTCCTCTCGCTACCCCTCGTCTCACCTAACTAACCCATACTCTTTATTAGCTACATACATTCACCTTTGCCGCAATTTGAATCCCTTCTCTCTTTCAGTTGTCTTGCACGACGACACCTCATTCGAGATCTGTCATCAGCTCTTACACAATCATGTAGAAAGTCTCGAAGATGGCTTTACACATGCCAGTGACCACTATCGATTGACACTTGTTGTCGTCCTAGAGGTGACCTCCGAACAGTCGATAGACCAAATCGCTCTCGACGTTGGCAAGAAGGGGCAGCAGCGAGAGAACGAGCTACTAAATGAACCTACACAATACTCGAATCGAATGGGTACATCCTCTGCCAACTATCGCGAGTCGGGGGTAGTCAAGCGTGTATGTGGTATTATGATCACGGCCAGTTGCACTGCATGCGTTTAGGCGCACCAAGGATATGTATAGCTTTACCGTTTACCTCCTAGATTGTATGATGCAGGGGGCTCCTCAGCGCGTGTTCCAGTGAATCCAGCGTGTCCCACAAGACATAGAGTTCCAACGGCGACGGACGCTGCCCTCCATTCCACCAGGACTGGCACGCGCCCGCCAAGATGTTGCGCGCTGAGTGAACAC
>JBBPRF010000263.1:0-34112 GCA_038092875.1 Lanmaoa pseudosensibilis
CCCTTCAAAATCCCCAATACAACACATCTTTTTCTCAGCTTGTTATCCTTCTTTCAATATTTAATATTTCTGCTTAAATGTACAGTACATATTGCTCCTGTGTATTGCGCATTTTGGACACCCTCCAAAATGCGCAATACAACACGTCTTTTTCTCAGCTTGTTATTCTCCTTTCAATACTTCTTAATATTTCTGCTCAAATCTACACTACATATTGATCATGTCTATTGCGCATTTCGATGGGTATCCAAAATGCGCAGTATAACAATGTGACTATTCATATCGCGCATTTCGATACCCCTCCAAAATGCGCAGTAGAACTGATCCAAAACATGCCATAACCATGGGTTAACCCTGACCTATTTACAAAAAAGGTATAGTATGCTCACGAACGCGCTTCCGAAGTTGTTGAATCTTCGCAAGGTGCATTGCTCTGGCAACAAATACTTGATCGTGCGCACGTTACAAACAGTACATTCACACGATCCACGGCTGCAATGACTATCTCTCGTGTATGATTCTTCATTGAATGCTTGTTCCTTTGATGAATCGCACGTTAGAGTGGCAGACTATGCTGTTGACATTGAAGGGCCCGTCTTCAAACACCTGATGCCCTTTGCGATCAGCTCAGAGGGTGGAAGCAGTTCGTCCGTTCACACGTTTCTAGCTCGAAGCTGCGACACCCTTCGATCCTTGTCCATTAACAACCCCCACTGGCGTTTTCCCGCAGAAGCTAACTCCGTTTGAGATCTCACCCAAATTGAATTCAATGGCTGTTTCTCAGCAGATACACAAGCTTTCTTGGAGATCCTCGCCATCGGATTCGACGCCTCGGCATGGGGCATGCTTCTTGCACTGTCTAGCTTGAGTAGTCTGTCGATCACCTATCCGAGGGATTTGTCGCCGGCATTGGCGGGGTGGTTGGTCCCGCGCACGGTACGCGCGTTGACGCTCGATTTGACGCGGTGACGGAGGACGTCATGACCTTCATGAACGTGCGTCTTTCCTGACATCTTGCCTTCCTCATCCCTCCTTACTCTTTCTCACCGTCTTGTGTCGGTCTGATGCTGATGTGTTGTCGCACTGCAGCAATTACGTACAGGGATGCCTCCCCTGTTGCGCTACATCGGTATCACCAGCATGGCGATCTGTTCTGTATTGAGCCTCGTCGAACACGGGTTCCCAAACGTTTGCGTGGTGCGGATTGATGGAAGCGTCTGGGCGGTGAAAAGATCCGAGGAAGACGGATTGTTGGAGGTGGAACAGTGACCGTATCGAAGGGCGAAATACCATGCGGCAGAGTGGCTCGAGTCGTTGGAGTGCGCGGATGCGATTTGGAGGGGGGTGGGTGGGCCTTGATAGAGGGGGGGAGTCAAATCGCCCTCGTTCGTCGACAGTGCCGGCGTCCCCGATTCCGTGGCCAACACACTGGCGAGCCCATGGTAACAAGTCTGCATCAGGATTTCGAGGATATCCCCCGTATGAATAGATGTTTTGCAAATCCAGTCTGCTCGGAAAGAAGGGGTTGGGGGGAGGTATACTATGAGAGTCGGATTGCACATTTATAACCTCTTTACGTTCCACTCCTGACTTTTCAACTCTTCGCCTCAATTTGCACTCCCGTGCTATCGACAGATTCTTTTTCCCGGGCCATATCTGACTCGACCGCACCTCCGACACCAGCAGCACGGTCCCTCTTCACCCGCTCTACAATGTCCGCTGCCTTCCCGACGATCGACCATTGCAGCCCGAACTTCTGTGAACTAGTGGGTTTGTCATCTCGGCGGAACAGGTCGTCAACCGACTCGAGCGTAAGTCCTGCCGTCTCTGGATAGAATGCCCAGACGATATATGCATTGACGAAGTTGAACACTGCGAAGATGATATACGTCTTGTATCCAATGTTGCGTAACGCGGGCGGTGTGAGCTGGACGACCTGCAATACATGCGCTTTGAATCAGCACTGTTCTGCCCGTTTCACACATGAAGTATGGAAACGAACCACAAAGTTTCCCAGGAAATCGGCGGCGGCTGCAAGTGCGGCACCTTTTGCGCGAAGCTTGAGAGGCAGGATCTCTGGGGGGTAAATCCAGACAGTCGCCATCCAACCTACGTGAACGCGTCGCAAACAGACACAAAACAAAAAGTATAATGACTGACCCCAAGTAAAGCACGCTTCGTAGGCAAAGATCAAGAAGACAGCACCGATGCTAGCCCGAGGTGTGTTCAGCCTGACGCAGATAGCTTCTAATACGAGGACGAGACACTGTCCATATGCCATCGAGATCCAGAGCTTGCGACGTCCGACACGATCGATAGTGTACCACTAAATACGGTACACTGCGGTTAGATGCCAAGGAAATATGGACGCTCATGTGCTTACAGTGAGAAAGGAAGCAATGATATACCACACTTGGAGGAAACAACCAACGAAAAGAGACCGTTCCTGGGTCATGCCTAGGCTCTGCTGGAACAACGTTGGCGCATAGTACGTGATGATGTTGATGCCTAAGGGGATGACTACGAACACCGCGCGACCGCATACTGTTGGACAGGCGTACCTGTCATCTGTTGCATAAATTGTATGCCGAGAGCAAGATAGAAACGCTTGTTTCCCCGAATGCCATGGTCTTTGAAAAGGTCCGACCAAGAACCTTTCTCGTTCTCCTCGAGGGAAATTGCGTCCAGGATTTCTGCGCGCTCATGTTGAACCACAGGATGATCGGACGAAACACCTCGCAGCTTTGCAAGGACCGTGGTGCCCCGATCGGGCGTGCGGTCGTGCTGCATGAGCCAACGCGGTGTTTCGGGAAGCCAGAGCGTGACGGCGATGACGTAGATGGCGAAGACGCACTGGAAAAGAAGGGGGAAGCGCCACTGCGCTGAGCTGCTGTGGAAATAGAACCCGTAGTTCATCCAATATGCCAGCAAGAGCCCACCCAGCATGCTCGTCAGTTGGCAGCAAACTAGCCAACCACGGTGCTCTGGCAACGTTATCTCGCTCTGGTAGACAGGGGTCACTGATAAGATAGATATAGTGAGCGGCCAGGGCTAGACGAGAAACCTAAGATGAAACTTACCCGATGTAATATAGCCAATCCCTGGAGAAATATATTGAGTCGACCCTCTCAACACGCAAAGATGACCTTACCGATACCAGTGATGACACGCGCCACCATCATCTGGGTCCGTTCAAATGAAGTGCCCATGAGCACAGAGCCTATGATGAGGATAATTGCCCCGAGAATAAGCGTTTGTTTTCGACCCAGACGCTCGGAACTGCTTGCAGCCACGATGGCACCAATGATGGCACCGATATCATAAAGGGAGGTGATTGTACCAATCATAACGGTACTCGGATTGCCCATCTGCGTGAGCCACGGCTGAGATACTACAACGCCAGACATAACTCCTTGATCATAACCAAAGAGCCAGAATCCGAAGCTACAAACGGAGGTGATCGCGGCAATGAGGGCAGTACCCCTTAGGCGGGGATGTCCTACCCTGTCCATGTCGAAGTAGTCGGGATTGTAGGGTACGTGGGTGAGCAAGAGAGCGGGGATGATAGCGTATCTTGCCACGGCCTATCGTACCGTTTCTTCTCAGTGTCGATCTAGAAATAGTCGGATGGAGTGCCGTGGAGCTCAACATGACGCCCCCGACACGGAGGCCCATCGACGAGACTTTGAGTAGCCGAGAGTCACATGAACCTTCAGCGAAGTTAGGATGAACGACTTACCCCGAAGTGTCTGCGCTGTACTCAGGACCTTCAGCATACCACTAGCGTACCCCATACACAACCTGGGATAATCGAAAGGCATACCCGAAGCCGTCCCTGCTGAGATTAGCCAGCAGCATCAATCACCTCTCCGTGCTCTGGGGAGCTTGAACGTCCGGCCCGGAATCTACACACTATCAACTATGATTTTAAATGCAGGCGTACCTTTTGTCAATTGTATAGGACTGCGCGCGTGTCCGTGAGAGCGAGAGCTGATGAGTTGTTCTCAGACTGCAGCCCGAAAATGCTCCGGTAGACCACCCGGAACGTAGTAGTGTTAGTTTTTCAATCTGTGACAGATTCCACGAACGTCGACAGCCAATGGCGAACCTTTTATTTGATATCTACGAAACTGCATGCAGGAAAGGTGAGGATACTAATTTTAGATTGTGGGTGTAGTAGTCTACACACGAAAAACAAGTCGTAAAAGGAAATATCCGTCTATGTAGCGGTGATTCAAATGGTCAAATAACCACGGAGTACTTTGATTGATCGAACCAGCAATGTCTGTATCTTGATAACTCCTTCTAGCCATAGAATCATGAACCAGGTAACCTCAAATCTCTACATTCCTCAGGGCACCGAGGTCAGGTTTGTCCATGTTTAAACTCTTCGTGATGTCTACCTCGGCAAACGCAGCCGCTACTGATGAGAAGAACAGCATTCTAGCCTGAGGCCTGAGGAAAGCGACGGCTGAGCCGCTTTGAGGATATCAACTAAAACGAACATTTTGACACCAATAAGAATCATGCTCAGGAAAGCGAGAGCTCCCATTAATGATATGACAGTAATGGGTGAAATACCCGTAACGCGTATCATGGACTACATGCATTCGATTTTGATGTAGTGTACCGACCGTCCAAAGATGATGATCGTTAAATGCGGGAACGCCGGAGAGGCAGTTCCATGGCAGGTTCCGGCTCTAGTTGCGACGTGCGCACTGGAAGAGTAGCAAAAGGCTGCGTACGGTGCAGCTGTTCTAGCGAAACAGTGGGTGATGAAGAGATGGAACGCGAGTGCAGGTCACCGACGGGGGGTATGTGATTGACACTCAAGTGTTTATTGGTGGGTGAGCAAGGAACCTGCGGCGACAGTGGAACGCCAGGCCGCTTATATTGCATGTGTGGAGCGGCCAGAATAGAAAGTTCGTGCCCTTCTTCAGCGAAAGGAGTCTCGTTGGCTGTTATCTTGCGTGCGCGAGATTTCTGAAAGTCGTCCAATTCATGGTCCTCGCTCGCGCTTGCCTTCGAGCTTAATGATTCCAGAGATATACGTGCCGGGAGCACAGAAATGATCATATTCCGTGCGGCAACGAAGGAGGAGGCGACGAGATCGGAAGACAAACTAGGTATTGGTTCGACAGTGGATTGCAAAGTTGTGTCTGTACTCGCACTGTGGGTAGGCTTGTGCCTGGCGCGAAGAGTGTCCCCGCGCGGAATTAAGAGCTCAGTACGAAGATGGATTGGATCAGATGGCCATAATTGGTTGGCTCGACGAAGGGCAGCGATAGAAATGCCATAGCGGAGGGCAACGCCAGCAAAGGAGTCATTGGGACCGACCTATGGTTGAATAGATGAATGAGCCATATGAAGGTCACATGACGGAACGGACGAACAGGGTGTATGGTGACATCGCTGTCACCGTGAGGTGTCTCGCTAGCGGTAACCTGGTCCTCGTCGGCGGACAGTCCGTTCAAGCTCAACCTAGGTTGAGTCTCGCCTTCACTGCCAATCACAGTGATTAATGGTATGGTCGGAATATTACAGCGACGCGCTGGAGAAACGGATTGGCTATGAAGAGGATGGTGCTCGGACGAAGAGTCGAGTGTCAGGGTGACGAGGGTATCATGATTGTTACTCGACGATACCGCGGAACTGTCGTCCGCAAAGGGATTTGTGACGAGTAGCTGATTGCACTCGTCGAGCTCGAGCATCCAGACCGCATCAGAAGAGTAGGAGGGGCCGTCTTCCTACGTGTAACTAGCTAGCGTGTGTGGTCGAGGAGCGAGCATTTCCAGGCTGCGTAACCCTCTACTTACATAAGCAATACTCACAAGCATTCAGGTGATCTTATCAGGTTCTGGCACCAACCAAATTGTGCCAACATGCCCCACGCAGATTCGTCGCTTGTCCCTCCAGAGATCACCTCAAAGGCCGAGTTCTGGGTCCACGTCCGTGACCAGTTACAGCACTTGCTGGCAGACCAAAGACATTGGGTATGGCATCCCTGCTAATACGTGTGTCATGTCCACGCGAACGTTATTTCCAGGTGACGAACCTGGCCAATGCATCTTCTCTGATATACAACGCCCTTCTCGCTTTCGAACCTCATTTCGGAAATGGTGATCGTGCTGTGAACTGGTGTGGTGAGCCGCATTTCGTCCGTTATGGTCGCACTTCCCTGGTCGCTGGTCGCGGCCACGTCTTGATCCCATCTCACTCAACCGGTATTTCCGTCGGTGCACGACATACATAAAGCAGTCTAGACCATAGAGCCCCACCTTCTGACAGCGTTATTGCAGGATTCTATCTCATTCAGTCCCTTTCCCCTAAACCCTGTTTCACTGGGGTACCTTTGAGGAACCAAAACACCGTGACGACAAATGAGAACATGCTCTTTTTGGGGCCGTTCTGTGGGAAGCCTGCATGTCAATTTATCAACGTCTCTCCATATCGCACCCGAGGCGTGTGCGCTGGCGCATTCCTACAGCAAAAAACCGTAGTCGTCCCGAATGTGGACGAGTATCCTGGCCATATTGCCTGTGACGGAGAGACTAAAAGTGAGATCGTCTGTCCCCTGATTTTACAGAAAGGAAATGAGCAGGTGGTATTGGGTGTTCTGGATCTGGATTGCCTCGTGTTGGGTGGGTTCGACGAACAGGACAAACTTGGATTAGAAGCCATCGTCGATCTGATTGTGAATGAATGCGATTGGTAACAACTGAACTAGTAATCTAGTGTATATTTGAAGATGCATGTCTCCTTGGATGAGAAAGTCGGTGAACGAGACGGAAAAGTTGCTATTGTTGCTGCTGCTGCCACGCCAAAAACTCCTCGTGTAATTTCTTCTGATCAGTCCACTGTTTCAATAGCTTCTTTTCCTGGTTTTTACTCAGCTTCCCGCCCTCACCGTCAGCTGTAGGAATGCCTTGTTCGTTCCATTGGCTCCATTCGCCCTCGGAGACATTTGGTGGTTTGAACAACTCTCCGGGCGGCGTACGTCCCTTCTCTAGCTTCGCAAGGCGTTTATCTTGTCCGGCTTGCGCCAATGCCGCTTTTCTGGCTGCCTGAGCCTCGAGCTTCTGTCGCTTCTCGTCACGGACCTTGATCAATTCCGACGGAGAAACCAATTTGAGGAGGGCTTTGCCATCTGTGAAAACGTTAGCGTGGGTTACAGAATGTAAAAATTCCATCAGATACCTTCTTGGTCGTCCAGTGCCACGCCCAACGGAACCAAATCTTCATCGCGAAGTCGATCGCAAAGTTTTAAGATCTCCTTCAAGGAATCATCTCCTTTAGCAATGGCCAATTGTCGGACACCATCCCTAAAGGAAGAAAGTGCCCGAAGATACGGAAGCAGAAGTTCTTCCCGCTAGCACAGACACGGTTGAGACAGAGATATCGTCGATGCATGGATGCTTACGTTGGCAGTATTCATATCGCTCGTGGTCTCTTGCCCCCAACCAAGTTCAAGCTTCTCCCCTTCCCCTAGACCAAAGATCCGCAGCATGTCACCCACCCATCGGGCCGATTGTTCAACCAAAGCAACATTTAGGGACTTTGCGCGGGTATTGATGTAAACATTCGTGCGCGAGACCAAGTCGCGCAGTATTTTGAGAGCCTCGGGGGTGTTGAAGGAATCGCAAAGTGCGGAGCGGAATGCCAGTTTGCTCTCGTTAATCCTGAAATAATTTGTGTGAAAGATGTGATAAAGTAGAACGCGAGGCCATGGTTACCCATTCGTGAGTTCCCGTTCGGGCTCTTCGTAGTGATGATATCCATCTGATTTTCCCTCGTTGACCATCAATAGAGCTTTCACGGTCGCGAAGAAGTTCTATGGAGAGACATCAGATATACACACTTGTACACCATCGCGACGCGTACGTTGAAAGCGGACTCGATCGTTTTTACTTCGCCTGACATGAGTGACTCGGAAAAATCCACTTTAGCGTTCCATAATTGCGATAAGAACGCTAGGCGAAGTTGACGCGGGGTAAACTTTTGTAGGATGTCCTGATGCCGGATTACACTTCAATAAACAATTTAGGCGGCAAAACACCACGGGCCTCACGTCAATGGTAATAAAGTTCTTCAACGATTTGCTCATCTTGAGACCCTCGATGTGCAGGTGGCCCGTGTGGATGAAATAGTTGACCCATGCGCCGCACTCGTGGTATGCCTATGCGACTTGAGAAAGACTGGACGTCTCGGGCCGCGGAGTTACTGTCTCACCTCGGACTGTGCTATCTCGTTATCGTGGTGCGGAAATGCGAGATCAATACCACCCGAATGTATGTCCATGTTGTCACCAAAAATTGCACTGGCCATTACGGAACATTCAATGTGCCAACCTGGACGACCTGGACCCCACGGTGACGGCCACGAAGGCTCCCCGGGCTTTGATGCTTTCCACAAAGCGAAATCTGATGCGGAACGTTTGCCGGTAGCAATAGAGAGTGCACCTGTGCAGATATAAATGTCATTCCCAGAATTCATGTCGAAATTTTCAAGGACAAACCTTCTCCTTCCGCAAGCAATTCTCTATTACCTTTACTCCAGGGTTCTAACTTCGCGTAGGTATGATTCTCCGAGGAATCGAAGGCGATGGTGTCAAAATACACGCTGCCTTCATGCTCATAAGCATAACCATTTTCCACGATACGTTTCACGAATTCTACGATTTCTGGAACATACTCCGTCACGCGTGTCAACGTGTCAGGTCTATGAACCCGCAAACGATCCATATCTTTGAAAAACTGGTTCTCCCAGAAAGCGGCTAGCGCACGAAAAATAGATGGATCGGTCACCGTATCTCTCAACTACGCAAACTAGTCAGCTTTGTGTACCGATCTAATTGAAAGATCATCACCTCTTTGTCTAGAGATGCTGATAATATATCCCGGGACTCATCCAATAGAGTTAAGGCGGATTCCCTATCTCTTTGGCCTTTCCGAGCGGCTGATAATGCTGAAGCTGTACGAACCTGTCGTGCATAGTCGGATGATTGTTACATACAGAAGGATAGAACCCACAGCAGCGCCAAGATTCATCTCAAATTTTTCGTCCCGTTTCAAGCACTCGGCCTTTTGAACATTGTCGTCTCGGAGAGCTTCGATTTGTGGCCACAGTATATGTATGCTTTCCGCAGTAGGCTTAACGCTGTTCGGTAGCCCTTTCGATACTTTGTTCAAGACATGCGACTGCCAGGCATCTTGCACTTTAGCGATAAGGTCAGGAGTGAGCGAAGATGTTTGAGTGCGGAAATTCTCAAAAAGATAATTTTGACGCGCTCGTAGGATAATCTTTTCCACGTCAGGAACGCGAAGATGAATAAAACTGGAGCCATACCTTGTCATCGATGTCGGTGATATTCATGACAAAGTGGACGTCATAGCCAAAATAATCTGAAATGATTCTGCGAAGAATGTCTTGGGTGATATAGTTTCTTCCGACCAAGAATTGTTAGGGCAAAGGCCACCGTGACTCAATCGAACACAACCAACCTTGCGTGACCCATGTGAGAGGCATCGTATACTGTAGGTCCGCAGTTATACCATTTGACAAGGCGGCCATTTCTCGGGATGAATTCTGTCTGTGTGGACGTGAATATTGGATATCGTGGATGGACGATCAGACCGTACCTTAGTCTTGGTCAAGGAATTGTACACCTTCAAGACTGGCTCTTCTATCTGGCGAGTCGGGACACTCCAAGCAGGCTGCTGGACGGACATGACTGATTTCTGGTAAGTAGAGCACAGGCGCCTTGGGAGATATCTGCGACGAAGAGCGAGCGTGCCAGGATTGACTCGCCACCAGATCATCAAGTCGAAATCGACATAGCCAAGTGTCCAACGACTGCTGACGTAATAACTCGTCGATATTGCAGTCCCCCTGACAGTCGAGGCCCCGCAATTAAGCAGGAACCCTCAAAGTGCTCTCTTCGTCCACCTCAATCAAAAAATTATTTCCACAGATTCCTGTGCGTAATTAAGCACTCCCGATCAATTACTTATCGTTTATCACTGTCGGCCCCAGCGGCAGTCTTGTTTAACTATCTGGTGGCGGGCGCTGATACGAATCTAAAACATCGTATCCCGCGTGGAGCTAACTTGTTTCGGGGTAAATGCTTATAGCAAGGCATTGATAACAGTATAGTGTGAAATCATCCTCGGCCTCTGAGTATTCCGAAAGCACAAGACGATACCCCCAAGCATGCACCTTGTAGGGGGCCGCAATTGAAAGTTGCTTCCGTCATGAGAAAACACGCCTAGATCGGTGTCATTGGAAGAACAATTGAATTATTCCCGCGACCTTGACAGATTGAATTGGATGGTTTCATTTTGAAGCGTTTAGTTCTAATTTGTGTTAGTGTGTTGCGAGATTACTGCAATGTTCGCAATGTCGCCGCCAACCCTTCCCCGGTTATGTAGCGAAAATAAGGAGTAGCACCCCATCCATTCCAACTTGGGCCCACCTCGGCAGGTCCCTAAAACTCTATTAGCTACCCACCTGCTGCGGTCGTTTGGTCGGTGATCTACCAATGAGCACAAAGCGCGACTTGTTTTCCCATCAGGACCTTTCACACAACCGACCATCAGCCGTTTTACATCACGCTAACAGTTAAAGGTAAGTCCCGGTATCGTCAGATAGGCTTGGTTCTCTGATATATTTAAGGACAAGTTAAAGTTCCTGCATTTCCCCCGCGTATCTTAACCCCATCTAAATATCTCGTCGACGCCTGCGAGAGCAGCGTCGGATGATTCTCACCCAACCATACGATTCGGATACCAGTCTCATTAAATCCACCACTTCTCACTCGTACGTCTACCACGCGCAACGCATTTCCGTCTTTCAGCGATCGAGGATGCAGCGGCCTACCTGTACAAGACTCCGTGTGCGGTACGCCAGTATTCAAGCTATTACCGATAAAAAAAAAGGATTACAACTTCTCGTTACAGATCGCCTCAAGATGCCCAAGTCATATTTCACGCGGTAGCGGTCAATGTGCTACCAATGGTCACCAGACGTTTGGATACAGAGGAGAGAAGGGCTATTGCATCTGGCAGCGTCTTTGTCTGGGAAGAGCGCGGGCCCAACCCAGAAGCAACAGGGGTGAGTCCATAGGTCAAACCACCATCACAGCCGTTTCTCAAATCACACTCGCAGCTCGGCATTGAAAGATGGACAGATGGAAAAAGGTGAGTTGTCTAACGAGCGCACGTTTGTACTTACCGGTTTGCAAGTAGATGGGGCCCCAGCCGTGTCCGAGACGTGAGCTCGTTTCAGCATGTTTTCCGAGCCGCATCACCAAGGGTTTCTAGGAATTCCTGTTTTACCAAGAGAAAGGCCCAGACCCAGTTGATGTAGACTTGAACTCGGATTCAGATACCACGTTCGTGCACGACCACCTACCTGTATCTAATTGGCTCACCTTGTTTGCCAGCCTCGGCTCTGGATCTCACCCTCACAATAATCCCCGTCAAGAACCAGTACGTTCCTCGCTTGTCAAACAAACATATTCCGTATATGTCGACACGTCGCGGGGACGTCGGAAATGGCACCTCAGTGTGTCAATTTTCCTCAAGGGTCGTCGCCTTGCGCTGACCGAACCATTTAGTCGCGTACTTCACCGCGGACACGGCCGATGACTTACGAACAGTGACCGAAATACCCGAACTTGCTCGTCTCAACGTTCCACCTGGGAAATACAGAAGCGCTCGTCACCCGCCTCGGCACCGCGCGCACAGAGATGAGCAGGGAAGCCATGTGCCGTCTCACCAACAATTCGCACCATACCCTTCACCTACACGTTTGTTCAATCCAATATTCCAGGGCACGGTGCCACTTCCTGTACCTGGTGGTGATGGTCCCTGTGGTCCAACGAGTCTGGACAAAAAAGGACAAACGCTTGCACCACTAGTCTACCTTCAAAATCTCCCTCCACCCCGGAGGCACCCAGTGGACGAGGAAATACTCATGACCCTTTACCCTACCTTGACTTGACTCCCTCCCTTCCTTCTCTATTTCGGATACATTTGTGGACGCGTCACGAGATGTCTGTTATCATCGCTATGCTACCTCAATTCTGGACTGGACTCTCTTGCTTTATCTATCTCCTAGGCTTTCTCTTCTTGGTACATTTGTATTCATTAGACAGTATGTGAAACGATGTATGATTCTGTAATCTTAGTGCATACCCACGGTTGCAGTCGCCGTATACAAGCACATGGCGTGCGGCAAAAGTGACGTCCCACCTCCTCGGCCACCGATAACACACAATTCAATGAGCTATTTCAGCCGGGCGATGAGTTTGCCGTTTGCCACTACTTGGAGTTCATCGTATGGGATCCACTGGCGCTCCATTCATATTAGCCACGCCCCGATTTTGGATTGACCAACCTTAACATTTGCGTCATCCTGTACTCAATACTTCCCCGAGGTCGAGAGTGATGACTCAAAGGTTTCCTTGGCAAGGCCAGGTTATGTGAGCACTCCACGACGCCACAGGTCCGCATATCATCGCCCAACAAGACTTGATGAAGGACGCCAAGTCGCATTTTAAAATGTCCACGGTTCAGAATTTGGGTTTGGTTAGCGCGAGGAAATGAATGTCGATGTGTTCGATATCAGAGTTTAGAGGTCTAAATATGCAGTCTAGCAACCTGACGACGGGCTCATCCATATACAGGTAGCTCTGCCCATCCAGCCATAAGAGCACACACTTGTTCTAGAATTCTGAGAGAGTTTGGTCGAAATGTACACGTTCGAGAAGACGACGGCGTTAGGATCCAAAAAGAAATGAAGCCGAGGCGCTGCAGGAACAACAAAAGGCAACGTCCCCATTGGTGTCACGGTGTGTCGTCCTGAGTGGTTAGACCGTAACTATGATACGGGTTTATTGTGACGTGTTAGGACTGACCGCCATGGGAAAGTGAAGTTCTTATTATAAACAGCGGTCAGGGAATGCTCCAACGATTGAATTAAATGGGGATAAAAAGATTAGTGGTGGAGAATTGGGTATGCATGTTCCCATAGCAAGGATCCCTTGGTATGAGTGAAGGCCAGCAAACCCCGTTCGCGAGGCGCCGAGGAGCACGTGAAACAAGGGCACAGCACACAACGTGTAAAGTGTGCAGTAAAGCGCAAAGGTGGGGCGGGAGCGTGGGGGGCTGGAAGAGTCATCATGACGTGTAAAGGCCGCACGATGGAGGCTTTGTATGGTAAGAGACGGAAATTTGATTGGGAATTAGCGTAGTTAAACGTTTTAGCAGGAGATCGCTGAAAAACGGGTCCGGGGGGCCGTCAGCGGATGGGGTTTTGAGGGACCTGCACGTCATGTGCGACGTGTCCATAGCAGAGTGGCGCCATCGAAAGCTGCAGGGTCTTGAGAATGGAACGGGCTTGCTCTCCGATGGGACTGAAAGGATACGGCTGGATCAACTGCCGTGGAATGCAACCATCCGTGTTAAGATGGAGAGATTCATTCAGAAAGGGCACTAATAGTACGCGGATCAAGATTATAGGGACCTGGACACAAGAGAAATGGTATATCTGATAAGTACAAAAGAGATTTCAAAGCCAGCCGCATTCCTGATGGATCTGAAGTCTGGTTCAATGTTGTATTCTGCCGGTGATCGCGGGACTTTCCATGGTATGTTCGGCATTTTGACCGATCTGCAGGGTGAAGAAGTGGTGGGTCTGAAGATATATGAAGGGGCGGGTCGGAGTATGCCGCGAGAGGTGGTGAGGGCAGGAGGGGCCAGGGTTCAGGATGTGGATACCCTCTGAAGTACCATGCGCAGATCAGAAATACATTATTATTTTTTTCGTTGTTTGGGTGGGGGTGGTGTGATTTAAGTTGTAATAAAGTGATAGAGTTTCGGGCAGCAATCGAGATTGACGACCAGCCTTTTGGGTCAATTGCACCAATAAGGTTGCGGCTGCTTGCGGTAATTATCATAGTATCACCTTTTCCCGCTGACAGCTTTCTGATAAAATCTTGTTATCCCGCATCTGCAACCGTTCCCCCCCTGGGTTAGAAAACAGTTTAATTAATTACCAAACTAAATTACCAAATAGCCTCCTCCCCCTCACCAGATCTCGGACAGAATATATACTGCTTCATTCTCTCATCCCGCCCTCCCCTGCCTCTCCCTCCCACTCACCAACTGACGTGCAATGCAGCAGAGACCAACTTGCATCAATGTTCGCATCCGCTCCACTCGTGATGCGCACAAGATTTTCTATGGTGTCCAACGCCGTGTACTGCCCATGATCACCAGGCGGCTTGACGCAGACGAGCGGCTTGCCTTGCGTTCAGGTTGTGTCTATGCCTGGGAGGAAAGGGGTCCCCACACTGAAATCACCGGTCTCGGCATCGAGCGCTTCACTGAAGGTCGTCGTTGGAGCCCCTCCCGCGTGCGAGACGTGCGTTCTCGTTTCATTGCCGTTGATACATGCGGCCGCTCATTTATGAGTTGCAGGAATTCCTCTTCTACTATGAAAAGTACACACCCCCTGCGGACGCGGGTCACTCGGGGTAACTATATGCACATAAATGTTTTGTCCCTGCCTCACAGTAGATCTGATCCAGCACTTCCGATAAGCAACCGCCACGAGACTGGGACCCCTTAGTAAAGCAAACATACTCAGTTTGGGTCGAAACGGAAAAAGGTCGTCGAAAATGGCACCTGAGTAAGTTCTCAACCACACATTCGTTGAATGTCTTCCTGATCCGGAATAGCGGCGTATTTCACACAAGCAACCGTCGACCAGCTTGGTACCATCGACGATATTCCTGGCGTTGCTGAGCTCGTGGTCCCAGAGGGGACCTTCCAGAGCACCCGCGTCAGCAAGAATCGCAAGGGGGATGATACCCGTGCTCGTACAGATGTCTTTAAAGTACCCTCTTCCGTGACGCGAACATATGCTGCATTCCCTGCCGCATATCCTGCCCAACCTACCCCTTACCCTGGGCCGTCACCACCAACGTTCACCCAGGAACCTTATCGAGTCAGCCCACAGGCTTCCCACCCTCCTACCTTCCATCACCCTCCCGAAGTTCCGCAATACTCCGTGCCTCCGCCTCTCCCGCCGCTTGGAACCCTTCATACACTACCCCCATTAAGACCGGAAGCCGAGGACATCGAGTACAAATTTCGTCGTCCATCTTTACCGGGCATTTCTGATTATCAATCCAATGCTCTGAGCAGAGACCGGAGAGTCAATTTTGATCAGGGTCGGTCTGCTGAGTATTCGTCCAGTCCCAACCTCGCCCCCCTTTCCCGTCATGTTGCGGCATTGCCCACTAACTCTCCCGTCGAAGAGAGAGGCGCGCAATATCGACCTGAAGTGGCTTGTACATATCCGAGCTCTGTACGAGAATCTACTTCGAATTTTGATCGACCCTCGTCCACGGTTGGTACATTTCAACCAATTCCCGACACTGCGGGTCACGACGAAAGCACATTCGCATACAACTCGCACGCAACCGCAACTACACAACCCTCCCATAACAATTATTCTCAGATCTCGCTTCCACCACCTGCTCAGCTATTTCGCTCTGAACCGCCTACTCAACTTTATGCGGTGAGGACCTCGGAGGATTCTGCAAGTGCCATCGGATCGTCCAGGGTGGATCTTGCACCACTTCATTCTTTGCAACGGCGCCCGTACCGCAGAAACCCTGTCGACGATATGGCACTGCGGTCATTAGGACCACGGTCCGGGTGACTATTTTCGGGTTCTTATCCCGTACAGCGGTGATAAATGATCTTGCTCTATTAGCCTGCCAAGCGACAGTGCTTGCAATAACGACAATGGGCACCCACAATGGTGAAAAAATGCATGTAGAGCATCTTGATATGTCCCTCCGACCCAGGTTGGCTAGATAGCTCATATACAGAGGCGACCAGACTTTTGGATGTCCTACCTAGTCTTTGTACGAACGCCAGTTTTTTTTTCCCCGTGTACTCTAATTACACTAAATGCTTCTTGTCTTCCGTGAGCATTGCTCATATGCATATGGCTTAATTGTAGACAGCGGCTGCAATGACGAAATGCAAAACCTTGTCGATATTGTTTCCACCCTGTGTACATTGATTCCAAGTACAGATAAATTCAGGTCCGTCATCACAACATCTTACTACGTACCTCGGTCGGTAAGAGATGCGGCCGCGCCAAGGTTGTCGTCCCCCACGACATGATCCTGGGCACGCTCACAGGTCTCTGAAATATTTCTGTCAGTCCGGTCATTCTATGCTATTTTCAAACCATGGTGTTGTGACATCGAGACCACGTTTGAGCATTCGCTCGCTAGATCGATCAAAACTTTCCCTGTCGGGAGGGTAGAAGACGGTGACAGCACTGGGCCATCAAAGCAAATGGGAGTCATCAACCTTCTAGACAGCCAATGCGGAGAGGAAGCAGGGTCCTCTCAGGTATTGACAAAGACCCCATATTACAAAGCTGTCGTGCCGACTATCCTTTCAGTTCCTTTCATCTCGTGATCTGTACCCTTTTATCAACGGCGTCGTTCAAGACTCGAACACGGACGTCATCCCACCCCCCATTTGAATCAATGGGGACGGTATCGCATGGACGAAAGGCGATTTCTAATACTCGCCGTTCCCTCGATAAGCGGGCACCCATTTTGTCTCGCGTGGCATGCCCATTCTCACCCATGGATCAAGGAGGAAAGACTTTTCCTGAGAACGGCTGAGTGGGTTTAACATATGATTACTCTGATGCCCATAAAGGCACAACCCCGGAATGCGAGGTGTTCGTCTACCGGATCCTGCATGAGAACCTTACTTGCCTCAAGGTTCTGGGCCTACCGAACAAGGCAGTATTCTTGTCAACATGTTAGCAAATTTCCCCCACCTTAGCATTCTCCGCTCTGGGTTGGGTGATCGGGTGATCAAAGCCGTGCTTTCCACAACAAGCCGGGGAACCCCCAACCTTGTTTCTTTGTTGAGCCTATGAGTCAAGTACCCTCGATGTGAAGCGGCAGGAAATCTTATCCGTTCTATCTGCAGACGCGAGCTCTAAATGGACTTGTGCGGATCATTCCGGGTATCAAGACTCACCTGAAGGCGCAAGCGTGAAGGACAACTTCTTTGGGCGATCGGCAGACAACTCTATGAAAAAAATGGGATGTCTGCCCCCCCTTCCCAAGGTGGTTTCATCGCGGCCCTGTCCCCTTTTTCGTTGACTTGCTTCCCGGAATCAGGTAAATACTGGGTTTCGGACATCTTTGCGGGCGCAAGTCGATCGGTTGCACGGTGCTTATGTCCCTTCTTGGAACTGGTCGTGGAGGAAGGCAGTGTTCTTCCCAGCTGCAGGACCCTTTCGAAATTGTAAACGTATCACGTTCGAAAGAGCCCTGAAAGCGAAAAGGTCGAGCTGACTATGGCGGTCTCGTCCAACCTCTCCATGGACCCATCCAGAACGGCAGACAAGCCCCCCCCAACTTTCATAAACATCCCCACACGAGGCACTTGCGAGGCAGCCTAGGCTCCCATTGGACCCACAATTCCAATCATGACGGGAGCGAAGGGGAACCGGTGAATAGACAACCTCGACGAACTACATTTGTGCATCATGATGCCACCCTTTCTCACCGCGTGTTTTTCATCCGCATCGGTTGCGAGGATGAAACAAGGGCTCGAAAAGGTCTCTACAGCAAATTCCGTTCCATGATGCAATCTGATATGAAATCAGTGAGGCCTCTGGCTTTTTTTTTTTCGTAGACCCACACGTCGGCTGATCAGCCAGCGTGGTCATGTAGATCGCCGTAGATCCCGTCTAGTGCATTCCCCCATTTGATAGCTAGTACAGGGCGAAGGCAAACGACGAAACAACCCTTTCAAAAAATCTTTTGGTGTGACTGTATGACCCCCGTGTGCGGGAAATTCAGTGTCGGCACTCGTAGGAACTTTTTCAGTTTCATTGATCTATGTGTATTCGTTTTGCGTTGGGTGGTCGTGTTCCACTGATTGCCGCTGCTGGAGGATTCGCACTTCTTACCTCTTGTTCGCCGTTGACGCTCCCCACTTGAAGCGCGCGTATTGAGGTGACAATCAAGTGCGAAGCGAGTTGTAGGTGTGCGCGCGCGCGCCAACAAAGACATTGAGGCAGTGTAGTGTAGTGTAGCGAGATTCGATGTTTCGATAACACGACCCTTGGCGGTCTGGGGTGAGAGCCTGAGGGTAGCGAATCGGACAATTAATCACCGTCGCCCCCTCAATAATATGGTATAATTCAGTCCGTCGTCAAATCATCATCACAACCGCATGAGAGCGGTACGTACAATGTGGGGTGGGTCACTGAGGGGGAATGATAGAATCCCGGGATTATCGACCTGTCTGCCACAAAGAGTATGACCTCGATCGTCGCTGCGTGATGGTGGATGGTATTACTATTGTACATGGAAAGCGACGATCTCAGTGATGAGTTAATGACTTAAATGTGCAGAGTAGCAATGTGCAATGCGGATAATCTAACGACCGTGGTCCCAGAAAAAATTTGCCCAAGGACACAACTACCATTCGAATTCGCTGCAGAATGGTTTGTGAGATAATTCGTCCAGAAGCACCAACCTGATCTTACCCTGTGCATTTGGCGAATAGGTAATCTTTGCCGTTAATATGGATCATGCCGTCCTTTAGGATACATTTCCACTTGTTCTTCACCCGTCCGACCTGCAAACTATGGTGAGACCAACGATAAATATAACTTAGCATGTGAACAAACCTTGTCGTAAGTGCAAAACACGATGTCCGTGTCTGCTTGGCCGCCTTCCTCCGCGTCCTCCTCACCCTCAGTGTCAGAGTCATCCAAGTCGCTGTTTATCGCCTCGTCCCCTACTTGGGACGTACTGGATGTTTGCAAGGGTTGAGGCAGTGACGGATGGGAGGGGCGAGGTGCATATGATTGACTCGGCGGAGGCGACGGGGATTCCGAATCAGAAATGGAGGGCCCGTCGACTTGAGGGATCTGCTGACCCCCTGAACGTGCTGCCTGTGCCGCTGACTGAGACGCGGCCGCGGGTTGAGTAGTCTGATTGGACTGAGCGGGTTGCTGTGCTGCTGTAGAAGCTGGGGCAGGCTGTGAGGCCACAGCCACCGGTACGGGAGCAACATATGGTCGTGGGACAGCGGCGGGACGCACAAGATGCGTTGGGTGAGGGGAGAAAGATAACACGCCCTGCTGTCCCCCCGGATACGCAGGTGGCTTCATCCCATTGAGCTGGGGCCCAGGTAGAGGGGGTAGCGCGTAAGGCGACATTCCAGGAGGACCACTCAGGATGTATCGACTATCCACTGGCTCCGTTTTCACCTGCGCTGATTGTTGTTGTGGTGAGGGCGCATAGGGATTATGAGGGGGCGGATAGTGAGGATGATGCGGCATCATATGCATCGGATGAGGCGGGTAAACGGGATGATGCTGAGCAGCCTGCTGAGGTTGTGGCTCAAACTCAGCGACGTGTGATGCAACGACTTTGCTTTGCCATTTCTACGCGAGGGGATGGTCAACTCACCCACCGAACGTTCGACCATGGATCAACGACCACTCACATGTTGCAAGTCAGCTAGGACGTCTTCGCTAACGCCATATTCGTCGAATTCGGGCTTAATGGCAGCAATGACTTCGTCTATGACGGCGCGGTAGATGGAAGGCTCAAAAATTTCTCTGTTACCTGACTGGACTACTACAACCAGGGTCGGGCGAGCAGCTCACCACAATCTTATTCGACATTGTCAACGACGCCGACGGTGGTACAGCAAGCTGAAGTGGTAAAAGGAAGAGAAGGAGCTTTTATAGTTCAATGACTAACAGGACAGGCTTGCAAATTCAAACTCAGCAGGGCATCACGTTGGGGTTCCCACGCACAGACCACTCTACCTCTATTCACTAGTTTAATCCGCGTCCAGAGTTGTCCGAGATTGCTGATCTTTTGCCAGTTACTGTGCAGTCGTCAATTAAGACGGTCGCTGGAAATTCTGCACCAGCTGATAACGATGCGTGATGCTGTAAGGCAAGATGTTTAATCAAACTTATCATGCGGTGGTCCGGGAAAGCGTCACATCTACGTGTCGTGCTCGCATAATGCGTGCGCTTGTAAATCGGAGCAAAGATGCTTATCTCTACGCAGGCGAAGAACCATACCAAACGTATTGTTTTTTCGTCGTTCATCATTCGCGATACTTGTAAATGTCACCGTGTCACAAGGACTGGTACCCAGCACCACGGAAGTGGATGATGGGGCCAGAACTGAAACTGACTGACTGACCGACGGCCAGGGTTAGGAGCTAGAGTTCTTACATAAAACAAGGCTATCGATCGTACGTTGCCTTGCCTTCTTGGGTTTCAAAGGCGGATAACGCCCGCGCCGAAATCAGCAGATGAGCCCATCGTAATAAGACGCTGGCGTAATGCCTGTCCCAAGACGCCTGTTCCCGATTCCCGGTGGATCTGGGGTCGTATTGACCCAGTGCCTCGGGCAGGTACCAGGCCAATACAACAGAGGCGATTGGTTGCTGACCTTGAAGGACCTCACTTGGCCGCTGTGGGGCAACCTATCGGAGGTAAACCTCTGAACAAAAGTAGTAGCTCTTCCATTCCACTCCCTTTGGGACTAGCTCTAAGATAATTGAATTGCGCAAGCACGAACCGTAAAGCTGATAAGTAGGCGAACCTTATACTAAGCCGAATACGTCCCAGGATCTTATGTGTCGAGTTATTCTTGGTGATCGGTTCTTTCGTGGATCCGAGCAGAGGAGCATTCGCTGCGCCTGAGATCCTTGTAACCCCTACTGGCAGACAATCTTGCGAGTTACGACCATGGAACATATCCTGCGTCATTCAAAGTGAGGCATATCTGTATTCGTGTCCAACGATGAGCTGATTCTCACCAAATAGATCGCATTCTGCCTTGAAAGTTCCTGATGGGCTACTGATTGGGTCCGGGGTTGGCATCGCGGATGCATCCGTCCAACCACAGGCCGTGTATGACGGCGGGTTGGGTGGAAAGGAGATTCGACTGCGAATCGCAAACGGCGGGGCTGGCCAATCTGGCCTCATTGGCGCATGGGCTGATGCCTTCATTCAGTACTGTTACAAAGAGGGGACCGCACCTTTTAAAGTTCGTCCATATTCACTCTAACTGTTGTATCACTCAGACGAGTGTGCGATCAGGTTGGCTGGTATCTTGGAGACACCACTGAAAGCCTAGGATATCTCGCCGTTGGGGAAGTTGATATTGCGGTCACCTATAACGATGCTGCAGAAAAGCAAGCGTGCAAGACTGGGGTTGCAGTAGCGAGAGTGTACGGTTTTCGCGTAGGTGTTCCATATGCCATACCGCCATATGGCGATGACTATTCTCATTTCAGGACCACTTTTTCCTCGTGGGTCCGAAGTCGGATCCTGCGAACCTCAGAAACTGTGGGAATGACGTTCTTGCAATGTTCAACCGGATCGTAGACCAAGGAAACAAGGATTTGGTGGTACTTTGCAGCCTTTTGTTCCGAGAGAAGATGACCTCACATCGGGACACCTCAGACGCCACCCAGCGATCGGGAGCCTGTTCGTTTCCTCTCGCGTTTTGACAAGAGCGCGACGAACATCAAAGAGAGTGTGCTGTTCTGCGCGATCGGCCAGGTACGCCTCCGTATTCTGTGGACAGTCTGAGGTGCGAGCAAGCGACGAACGCCGCTAGGTGCCTTGGGCGTTGACATACTCGAAATGGTACCATCAATACCCGCGGTTCCCGCTTCAGGCACTGAGGGCAGCGTCCGTGTTACACGAGTACACCCTAACTGATAAAGGTACATGGCTGTCCTCGCCAAAGGAGGTCACATCTACCTTGGGTATCTTCGCCGAAGGCGGGGATACTGACCCAAACGATCCGTTGTTGAATCCCGCGCACGTCCTGTTAGGGGCCAAGGCGAACCCTACAAACGAGGAGATATGGAAAAAATTTATGGAGTGGGTGAAGCTACCTGATGGCGGACAGAAAGTTATCAAAGATTTCAAGAAGCCCCCTGAACCAAGCGGGGTACAGCTGTACTCTCCGGCTCCGGCGCAGTGAACGTGGTGTGATAAATTTCTTGTAGTCGATGTAACAAATAGGCATCAATACGAACAACTTGTTTTCCTCGACGAGTCCGTTGCCGAGTCCGGTGTTGGCCAGGATGTATGGACCACTAGCAACTTTCCTCTTCTTCAGCCTTTCGCAGGCTGCTACGGTTTTTCTCAATCCACCAGACTTCATTCCATCTCGCCTCTCTCTGCAGCAGGCAAATCTTGTCCTCACAGCTCACCTCGGCCTTGAGCAGTTTGAAGTCGTCGATCAACCAGGACGACTAAACCATTTGTTCGAGGAACGCGAATTCGTGGGGCAAGGCGACCAGAGTGCCTTACTATTACTCGTTGACGAGGCATATGCTCGTGGTAAGTGACATGGAGGTCCTTCACCCAATTTCCACTCACTTAGGTACAGACGTTGTCCCATCGACGTTCAGGCCATCGTTCTCCTTTTCAGAATCCCAAACAGAATCATTGTCGTCGTTTCTGAAGATATGCAGTCAGCGTGCTTCACATGTATACACATATGTGGCCAGTGAGCCTTCCATCCCGTCCCAAGGCATCCCTCGTACGCTCGATATCTTCTCTGCCCCAACACCGGCCAACGAAGCATTCTTGGCTGAAATGTCGACTCTCGTAAACTACCTCGACTCGATACCCGCGTCCGATCGTTTTGCGGCGCTCGAGTTGACGGGCATCCCCAAGCTCGCAGCGTTGTATGGCAAGTCCAGCGAGCAATACAAACTCGCCACGGAAACCTTGCACGCCGCCATCAAGGTCGCATTATCGGACAAGTCGGTTCACTTTGCGTTGGTGACGTATACACCGGGCACCCAGAGAAGGAGTCCTCTACTCGCCCATCAGTCCCCCGAGGTTGCATCCTCTCTTCCGCCCGCGAAAGCGCTCTCATCTTGTTTCGGCTCCTTCCTTACCTGCACCGATGCGACAAACGATTGCTCTGGACACGGACAGTGCACAAACACAACACGTGCAGGGCAGGAATGTTTCGTCTGTTCCTGTATGGCCACCATCGGTGAAACGGGCAAAATCCAGAACTGGGCAGGTGAGATGTGCGAGCGGAGGGACGTCAGTGGGTGAGTTTCTTGCCCACCTTTGCGCTTGTGGCCCTTTATAACGCAATCTTCCTAGCCCGTTCGTCTTGATCGCTGGTACCGTGATCACCTTGATTTTGCTGATGTGGGGTTCTGTGTCCTTGCTGTACGCAATCAGTAGCCACGAGCTACCAAGCATCCTGACGGGGGGTGTTGCCGGGGGAGTGCGGAAAGAATGAGGGACACCCCAACATATGCTTTCCTACGACCGTAACGTATTCTGTCGTCCAACTCCACTACCAGATTTCATCCTGAACGCTATTGATAATCGCACAAGTCAAGCTCGAGGTTTCGCTTGCATGTCAAAAAACTCATAAGATAGGATGGGTCGCAACTCGTTTATCTCTTGTCCAGTCGTAGTTATGCATAAAACATAGTCGAGTTCACCTAGTCAGTTTTTGCTATCTGCCTGCTTGGTACGGTGATCATTCACTTTTCCTGCTTGTCCTGGATCATGCGTCACCTGTCGACTAGACATGTGCATCAAGGCTGAGCTCCTGTTGGGTCCCAAAAAAAAGGACTATGCCCAAGTGATGGGCAGAACTACCAAACCGTGCAATGTCTGGACTGTCGAAATTTGAGTGCAAACAGAGGCTGAAGTTTGGCAAAGGAAATTACACTCCCATCCATGAGCTGCTGTTCAAAAAACGAAGTAAATATTTGTGAGTACACTGCAGACCTACTCTACCTCGGTTAATGTTGACCCCAAGACGAGTTGTTGTGGTTGGGTAAAACGCGAGTGCAGATCAATTCGCATTAACTAACTGCCTTCGATGGCGTTCATCCAGCACACGCGACATCCCCAAGTCAGGATACTCGACGACTTTAGTCCATCAGGTGGTAGGTGGAAAAAAAAATAGAGGCGACCATCCCCATTGTGGTTGACGTTTGTGTCAGGGGGATCATCCACTTGGTTTTACAGTGGAAAACGGCGTCTCCTGGTAGATCATCCAACGGGTTAGGCAACGCATCGACCTGCTTGAGGGACGGAAGCATCGCACGAAGGATCAACGCAACGCGTTTCGCGTCCTCGAGGGGAGAGTTCCCGAGACGGATGGTTGCGAAGATCATCGCAATGGCGCTCGACACTTACCCACCCCGAGTTCTTCGCGTCGATGACGATGACGAGCTCGTCGAGACGTGGGCAATGTTTCAAAAGGCAGAAAAAACCCTCGAGCGTGGGCGTGAAGACCACATGGGGTTCTGTGCCGACGATGTAATGGTCGAGGACAAAGGGCCCTGAAGAGTGGCCGCGAGGTCGCGAGCTCGAGCAGGTCAGTGGAAGTGGGTGAATGAAAACGGACGGACGGAGTCCATCTGTATGTTCGGTCAGAGAGGCCATGATCCGGCAGGATGATCATCCCAGGTGACTTGTAGCAGTGCTGGGCTGCTATGGCACGGCAAAGACCAATGGTCTGTAATTGGCCCCGTGGGAGAGAACCGGTCACAAGCTAGATGGGCAAAAGGTAGACAACTCAACCACTTGATCATCGTCCCGGAAATGCATCACGCGGCCAAACAAGGTGAAGTCCGTTAATACAGGAAAAAGTTTCCAGGGAAGGTGCCTAAGACGCGGGGACATTATGGGGGGGCCCGGGGTACAAACCTTTTTTTCCCTCCGACTTGAAAAGTCTGTTGACAGGCAAGGCCTCAAGGAGCGGGTCGTGCCAGGGGGTAGCGAGCCCGCTACGTGTGACAGGTGTTGCCCGTCAGGGACACTACTTGGCACGGCATGTTGGAGACTCATCTCAAGCCCAGAAAAAGATGTACTTGGATCGTACGAAGTTTCGCGGAAAAAACTACGCAAGTTCATGAACCGAACTTGCAGTTGAAGATGAGTTTTGGGACGATTGGTGCGACGTTGGAAATACCTCGTGGACATGTTGCCATCAGCCGACATGACAATTGCGTAAATATTCGCAGGCGCGGAAGGCATGTGTCTCTAGACAAACTTTGCCCACATAACACCAAGCGTATTGTGACTGCTGTAAGGACTTGGGGGGATAGAAGATACATCCTTCTGTAGAGTTTAGAAGCTGGGGCCACAACAGGATCCCCTGCAAAAGTGTACGAAGACGATCGTTCCTGCCAGCTCATACCACCACAACATTGGATCGGAAAATTATATTAATTGGGCATTCGTACACTGAAACGGGGCCTCAGTGATCCTACGCCGTGGGAGGACTTACAGTTAAATGGTGTGTTATATTAGGATTAAGAAAATGTCGTTCCTATCTATTAGTATAGACCACCGTTTAACTGTCGGCACTAATGCGGCATCAGAACAGCGGCGACACAGCGGAAATGAGTCAAGGCTCACTTGTCTCGTGGCTTTCCCCCTCAATTTCTGAAGCTCGATGTTCACTGTTCCCCAGCACACCTCGTACCGATCTCGCCGAGGAAGACGATTCAGAGGCTCCTTATTCCATACACTTAAATCGACTTGTTTCAATGCAGGATAGAGATTGTACAACATGCGGGCGACAGCAACGGGGGAACTGATCGGGGAGTTTCCGAGGCAAAGTTCGTCTAGAGTGTCTGAGCGTACGTCGCATCCAACCGTGCAAAGGGATGGTGTGATCAATCTCGTCGTGTCAACGACGAGCGAGAGCGCCCTCAGTTTGGGGCAGGAGCGGGCTAGGTGGATGAGTGATTGGAAGGTCGGCAGGGACGCGACAGGGTGGTCGACGTACGTCGAGAGCGCGAGCTCTTCGATGCCTGACCAAGCAGACGCCAGCTCTGCGATGTCGTCGTCATCGAATGCGAATGTGGAGAGTCCCTCCAGGGAGACAACCCGGAGGTTAGTGAAACTGAGAAGAGGTCTGATGTCGCGTATCGTGGCAATCGAATTTGGGGACGGGAAGTGTGGGTGGATAACGAAGAGATAAAGGCTAGTAAGGCAAGCATGCGAACAAGCCTCCGCGAGTGCTATGAACAAGTCCCGCAAACAAGATGAGCCGGAGAACACTTCTTCTGCATCGAACAGATCAAGCCTAAATTCCTTCAGTGCTAGGCGGAAACCCCTGAAACAAGCAGTTGTGGTCGACAATAGTCCCGTGTATAGGTGAAGGTATTGGAGGCGGGAAAAAGACAATTCTTGCACGTTGAGGGATTGAGAGAATGACGACATGCGCTCTGAGGCACATGCGGCCAATGATTCCAAGTTCTCCACCCGACTAAGGTGCTCCATAGCCGAAATTGTGAGATCATCACATGAAACGTGTTTGAGGTCCTTCCAGTGACAGATTGATGTTGATAGAGCGTTCGCCAGGTCATCGCTAAGGGTTTCGGTCGACGCAGATATTGATATGTCGGTGATGTTTGGACAGAGAATTCCCAAAGCTGCCACCATTGCGAGACTGACTGGGTCAGTAGCGAACTCAGCAGATAGCGAGGTTAATGTGGGTCCACATAGGAGGCGGAAAAAGGGTAGCATTGCGAGGTGATTGTCAGGATACCATGCGATGGTTCGTAGGTTCGGGAAGAAGGAATCAAGACCAGGTGGGTTAGAGAGGGACGGGAATCGGTCGAAATAGGGGGAGTCGTCAATCATACACATGTAGAGCGATCGGGTGCGTGCCGAATATTTGCGTAAGGTCATCCATTGCTGCGAAGTCAGACACTGAGCAGAAGTCTACCAGGAGCACAGAATTCAAATTGGTGTAAACAAAGGGCAAGGATTTGGACTTGCCTGCCGGCTCTCCTCTGGCGTAGCCTGGGCCAAGAGATGTACGAAGGGGTAAATGCTGTATAAATCTCTCCACAACTCGCCTAGAGCTGGGTCATGGAGCGCGCGACAAGTCCGCGCTACCGCAGGAAGAGATGATTGGTCCAACGCTCCGCATATTTCTCGGGAGACCTCCGATATAAGTAGGGCGTGATGCATCTTTGCGTTGAGCCTCGGAAAGTGCAAAGCTGAGTTTTCAACCTAGAGTGAGACTCTGGAGATTGTCTGGGAACGAAAACGCCAATGTCTTGTTTACCTAAATATTGGTGGTGCCGCATGCTCGTGTGATCCCTTTGGGGATACATTCACAAGGTTACAAGGCTTCAGTTTACACGGCGTGAGCCCTAACCATATCGTATCGAGGGTCACCCTATGGTGCGTCTTGTAGGTCTTGTGGACCATAACTTGGAATGAGGGAAGACCAGTCTCACAGTTGGCTTGCTTGATGCTGAGCCGAGGTCATCTGAACCAGTTTTCACACGGTACCATCATGTTAGGCAGCTGCCAAAAATTATCTTCTAACGATCTACCGTTGACCTGTTGGTGTAGCTGGTTCCTGGACATAGCTGATTAACCCTCGAGCGCAGTGCTGAGGCTGCTATCTGGTTTAATCATGGTCGAAACTGTACATCACCATCGCCCGACGCTTAAGCAGGTAGGCAAAGATCATATCATCAATCGCTATCTCTCCAATTCAAGTCTTGCAGCAAAACAAACCTTTCAAATCAAAGCATACCACGAAATCATCTCTGAAAGAACTTGCCAAAGGTGAGTCTATCGTATCTGTACTGTCGGTGCCTCACATCCTTCGTCAGGACGTACTCAGCGTCCCTCCCCAAAATCACCTTCGGTGAGCACCGCCGCGCAGGCTCGCCTGAACAGGCGCAACACACAAAAGCAAGCTCAGGCTGCAAAGCGTGCTTCTCTCGTCGCTTCTACTCGTATATTCAATGGCGTGGACGGTGCTCCTCGCATCGTCGCGGTCATTCCCTTGTGCGAGGGCATTCAGACATCCGATGCCGTTCGTGCGCTCGCAACATCTATTACAGAAGATGTAGATGGTATCGGAGAGAACTCACCTATGTGGAAGATGAAGTACGTTGACGAGTTACTCTACCACTTGTCCATCATTTACTTATACTCCTCTGTACTAGGGCACATCGCTTCAAGACATCGCTTCAATTCATCCCCGTCCGATACGGCCGACATTGGGAAGCACTCGACGCTGCTAAAGCTGCCGACTACGTCCTCTTCTTACTCAGTCCGACGGTAGAGGTCCCCGAAGCAGGTGACACCCTTCTTCGTACGCTGCAAGCGCAAGGCCTCCCGACTGTCGTGTCTGCGATCCCGCCCGACCCATCCACACCTTCACTTGACCCAAAATCACGTACCGCCATTTTGAAATCCTTGCTCTCCTTCATGCAATATTTCGATCCTTCGCAAGGACGGATATATGATCTGACCTCGACTTCTGAATCGCTGAGTGCGCTGCGCTCTCTGTCAGAGGGACGGCCGGGTGAAGTGCGATGGCGATCGGGACGGACGTGGATTGTGGGCGAAAGCGCGGAGTGGGAGGACGGAACCTTGAAGGTGACGGGCATCGTACGGGGCAGTCGTCTGAGTGCCAACAGACTCGTGCATCTCCCCAACTTTGGGGATTATCAAGTGACCAAAGTGCGCGCCTCCTTCCCTTCGATTGTCATGCATCGGCTGATGATTCACGCTTCGTAGATCATGTCCGCTCCCATAACGCGCTCAAAATCCCACAAGGCAGCTGGGATGGAGATCGAACCTCAGGTTCTGTCGGAACGGGTACCCTCCACAGCTGATTCCATAATCTCAACAAACGTTCCGGATGATATGGCAAATGAGCAGACGTGGCCTACCGAAGAGGAGATGGCTGGGGCGGCAATGCGAGAAGAGGGTATGGAAGACGTCGAAGTACCCGATGCGAAGAACGGCACCACGCCCAAACGAATTAAGCGCATACCCAAGGGCATGAGCGAATACCAAGCCGCTTGGATCGTCGATGAGACCGATGATGAAGATGGTGACGAAGAAGAAGGAAGTGATCACCAAGACGATGCAATCGCGGAAGAGGAGGAATTGGTACCTATTGATGAAGCGATGGAGCTGGAAAGCGAGAAGAAGAGTGTGGTGGCGTTCCACGATCTTGATGTCGAGGAAGAAGAGAGACAGTCAGACACATTTTTTCTTCGTGTTGATATTCACTCACCCATGGTTTCCGTTCAGACTCCAGGACTGGCGTCATCGTGCTCAAGAAGAACGTGATGCCCAGGAATTCCCTGATGAAATTGATACTCCCCGTGATACCCCTGCGCGTGCGCGGTTTGCACGGTACCGTGGCCTGCGGTCGCTTCGGACAAGTCCATGGGATCCATATGAGAATCTTCCTCAGGAATACGCTAGAATATTTGAGTTCGGGGAATTCAAGCGGACAGAGCGGGACGTATCTCGGGCAGCCGAGACTGAAGGTGTAGAGGCACGTCTTCTTCACTCACCTTCACATCTCCACACTCAACGTACCATAGCCTGGAACGAGAGTTACGGTGTATTTGGAAGGAGTTCCGCAAGAGGCTAGTGATTCGAGTCGTGCGCCGATTGTTCTCTATGGTCTCTTGAAACACGAACAGAAGAAAACGGTCCTACACTTCACTGTGCAACGTAATACGGAGTACTCAGGATCCGTCAAATCAAAGGTACACTCCTGCCTGTCAGACTGTTCACCCCTTTCTAACATCCACTGTGTCAGGACCCTCTGATCCTCTGCTATGGACCCCGTCGTCTGCGCGTCAATCCCATCTACAGCCAACACACTCGGGGAGGCGGCAAAGGCGCCAACAACGTGCACAAGTTTGAGCGCTTCCTGTGGCACGGTACCACGCTCGTGGCAAGCATATATGCACCTGTGTCATTCGGCAAACAGCCCTGTACACTCCTGCGGGAGTCGGAAAATACACAAGGTGGGTGATGCCACCACCTCTGAACGTTTGACGGCAACCCCTCACACTTTACGGGTACCCACACAGCACCTCAACTTGTCGCCATGGGTACCTTCCTCAACCCCGACACCACGCGTATCATCACCAAACGCATCGTCCTCTCCGGCCACCCTTTCCGGGTGCACCGAAAGACCGCCACGGTGCGGTACATGTTCTTCAACGCCGACGACGTGGCGTTTTTCAAACCCGTGCAGTTGCACACGAAGCTTGGACGTACGGGACACATTCGGGAGTCGCTTGGGACGCACGGGTATTTCAAGGCGTATTTTGATGGGCCGGTGACGCAGATGGATACGGTGTGTATGGCGTTGTATAAGCGGGTGTATCCGCGCTGGAGTGAGTTATGGCGGGCGCCGGCGGAGGGAAAGGAGGGCGATTCGGGAACAGATGCGAGTGGGGATGTGATGATGCAGGACTAGGGGTGGGTTGCGTTGAATAGGCAGCACGAAGTGTAGGTCTCCCAAAAGCCGCGTGTTTAAATCGAATGCGCATCCCCCTGGAGGGACATGGAGACCAGCATTGAGCTGAGCGCATTCGACCTCGAAAGTCTCGAGTTCCTTTCAAAACTAGCGTTCAAAACATGAACACAAGGGATCTTTGACAACGCTGTACAACATGGTACACGTAATGAACAACAGGTCTGGTGTCTGTATAGTGTCACATAAGCTAAAGGTACCAGTGACGCACCTATCCACGCGTCACCGGTATCGAAACGGGAAGAGCAGAGAGAGGAAAGGAAAGGAAAGAAAACATCTATGTATAAAACACTGAATCCAAAACGGACACAGTCTTCTTCGTTCATCTCTGGTCCTCGAACGGATTCTCTACATATTCGGGCTCTTCTCTGCCCGTCGAGCTGGCAGTTGTGCTCTCCGAATGCGCGATACCCACGCGCGGCGTGCTGGCACTGGCACCGGCACCGGCAGCAGGTGGGGACTGTGGCCGCACGAGCGATATCGGTCGTTTCGGTAACAGACCAAGCTTACCTGTGGACGCGACGTCGGGGCGGGGAGTAGGATTAGTGAAATCCGGAGGAATCAGGGGGCAGGAGAAAGAGCACGTACTGAAATCGACACCTCCCGATGTGCCAGGTGTCGTACCCTTTCCACTGGTGATCGTCGGGGAGAGGGATCGGGCGGGAGGACTGGTTGAAGACATCCTCGCATTCAATGGGGGCGACACGGGCGAGGCGTATGATGGCAGGGAATTCGTGTCTGACGGAGGTGGTGGGGTAGCCGGGCTACCAGTGTGAGGTGGTGTCGCGGGGCTCTGCGCGGTAACTGATGCGGCAGCAGAGGGAGTAGTCTTGTCGATGATCTGAATATCTTCGTCATCGCCGTAGAGATCGTACCCCTGGGTGTTGGGATCATAATACGAAGACCGCTGTGGGCTCACAGACTGCGGGGGCTCTGTAACTGCGGGACGTAATACCCCTGAACGCGGGGGAGATGACTGGTATGTGCTCGTCCGAGCTGGCCGTGACTGACTCGTCTGTCTTTGTGGGTTCGCGGGCTGTGGGGATTGGTAGGGCTGTGTATAAGTGCCTTGTCCCGAGCTCTGTTGTTGACCTGTTCCATAAGATGGGTAGTACGATGCTGAAGCCGATTGTGGGAGCTGTTCGGGAGGAGGGTTCTGGGACCCCGACCATCCCTGGCCTTGTTCGAATTCTTGCATCTTTGCTCTCACTTTGGACACGATGGATGAAAAGGTCTTCTTCCCAGCTACGAATGAATCATCAAAAGGGAGACACGCCAACGAGATCAAAGAGGAATAGCCGAGATCAAATCGCGAGCTGACGGATGGATAGATGATGGCGCGACAGACGTACATTCAGCAATGCGAGTGAACCCTTCCTGGAACTCTGTCATAGTGTCCCTTCCGCCCTGAACTTGGGTCTGGGGTTGACCCTGGGGTTGACCACCCCAGTCGTTCCTCCCACCCCGTCGGGGCTGATAAGATTGATACATCGTTTGACTCCCTACACCCTGTGGTGTCCATGCTCCAGTAGCGGCTTGTTGTTCCTCAAGGGCGAGCCTCCTTGCGAGCTGCTCGTCAAGCGCTTCTTGTGAGAGATGCTGGACATCAGAAGACGGAGGGGATTGGAACTGGTTCGATAACTGCGACGGAGGTAGAGTCGGCGGAACGAATGACGGATCGTTCATCCCAAGGAGTACATCGAGCGCACGATCGTGATCGTTATTCGTCGATTCGAGTATAGAAAGGCTGGATCAAACGCTTAACAATCCGGGACAGAAACAACAGGGTGGGATTTACAGACATGACTGCGTCGTCGAAATCAGGAAAGATGGCTTTGAGCGATGCGATCCGCGGGTCTGTCGGGTTCGTGTCTGTTTCCTGCATTGGGGGTTGCGTGCGTGTTGGTTGGGCGGATTGAGGTGGAGGCGAAGGGGAATGGATCATATCACGGTCTCGCCAAGTCGTGAGACCAGACGAAACAAGAGCGTCGTCACGAAATACGGAATCCGCGTCGCCTTGTTGGCGGCTTCTCGCTGTCGCTGTCGACGGCGATGAACCTTCGTCGTTCAGACGTGAGTTCCACGGATTATTGATCTGTTCCGGGTCGCCAGATTCCAGTTGGAGTGAGTGCATGATGGTGGGGAGATCGTTGAACAACTTACACACCTTCCAGCTGCGATTTAAGTCGTTGGCGTTTCTGGAGCGCAGTAAGTCTCAGTAGGACCCGGCTACTGTGGATTTGAGACTGGGGACCGCGCCGCAGTCAATTCGTTGCTGGAGACCTGTTCGGGTGGCTGTGGTCTGACTGAACTTGGCACCGCCCGGCCGCCGAGTGAAAACAAAGACTGCCAGGATACATACTAGGGTACTACAAAGGATGGTACATATATTACAGAAAGCAATGGGAAATAAGAGAACGTGTATGGTCGTGTCTGAGATGGAAAGAGCAAGAGATCCGGAGACAAGAAACACCGCAATGAGTTACAGTCGAAGAAGCACATCATGTGGCGGCCCTAGTCACCTCTGCCCTATGTGAAAACCATGACTTGCACTAACCACATGTGCCGAACTACTGTAGTGTATGAACCCAAGGACTCGAAGGCAAGAGAACGAATCAAAACGAAACCACACAGAATGTCGTTAGACTACGAAGGTAGGGTATAAACATATGTAGTCATGTCATAGGTCCAAAGTCATCAATCTACAACTACTGTATGTCGATCGTACGGATGCCCTCTATCAATTCAGTCAACGGTGTGTCCTCCCGAACTTGTACCATGATCAAATTATCCGTCGCAACTCGCCGGTATTGCACGCGCGACAGCGGTGCGAGCAACAGCGCACCAAAGGGTTGCCTACTAAGCCGAACGACAAGTCGCAGTGCCCGCGTGGTATCATCGAGCCCAGTCGCACCGTGCGAGAACTCCTGGCCGAGGAGGGGGCTGATCCAGGGGTATATCAGAACGAGATCTCGCATCTCCAATTTGTGCATCGTCTGAATCTCTACATCTCCCAGTGCCGATGTCGACCCACGATAGACATTGAGACTATGCTCGGAGCTCGCTCCCGACACAAAGACAAGGTTGGTGAGTGGAAAAACAATGCCAGAAAGGTCCAGTCGGCTGGCAACAAGGGATGGCGAGGAAAGCTGGTGAAGCCGATGACATAGCCTCACGGCAAGGGAGAGATCGGGTAAGGACGAACGCAATTCCATTACCATGTGGTCCATCTCGGCTGTCTCGATGAGTTGTGGAACATGTGGCGGGACGATTTGGTTGTAAGCGGTGAGGTCCGCAGGGAGACAGCTATTGTAACCGCCAGAAGTCCCAGTCCAAGCGAGAATTGTGACGTCTCCAAATCCATTCAGTACATGTTCTAGGAGTCGACCGACCGCCTGATTTCCTTCGCCATAAATGACAGGGATTGCAACATTGAATATGCCGAACAGCGAGTACGCGATATCTTCCTCACGTGTCGTTTGGCGCGTCGAAGCTAAATAGAGCTTCTCCCGCACCCTGTCTAAGCCAGGACGAAGTGTGGCCAACTCCTGTGTAGCAAACTTCATTGCCTGTTCCATCTCCGAAAGGATTTCAGGTGATTCTTTGTGGTTGAAGACGTCCAAACCGAGGTATGGCTTCCAGTCCTCAGTGTAGAACTGGACGACCTTGGAAGCAATGTATTCTTGGT
>JBBPRF010000264.1:0-34034 GCA_038092875.1 Lanmaoa pseudosensibilis
GCCAAAAATTTCCCTTAAAAAAAATTTTTAATGTAAATTCCAAAATTTTCACTAAAAAAAAAAAAAAAAAATAAAAAAAAAAAAAAAAAAAAAAAAAACGATTTCCAGAACGCAGATTGTTACAAATGAGCACAAAAACAGTTACCATGCAAAGACTCTAGCGAACACGATGATTTTGTTTGGTCAGTCTGGGATCTATTATTCGGGGGGATTTAGAAAAAGACGTACTCCTCGTGGAACTGGATGCCACCAATGGCTTTCTTCGAGTTAACATCAAGAGCCCTCACAGTGAGAGCGACGTCCTGGGCAAGGGAAACGGGACCACAAACAGCAACGAATGCACCGTGTGTGTCATCTTTGTTCGTCACCATCATCGACGTGACAAATCTGTCCAGCAGCTCCCCGATCTTCGGACGCCCAGGAGTGAGGGTGATGCCAGGTGGAAGTAAGAGTTCTTTAAATGAACGGGAAGTAACACGAGTGTAGAATATCGAGATGCGAAGTCTAGCGGGAGCGCTTCGAGATACGAGTGTAGCAAAGAGAGGGATAAAAGTTTCCAGGGCAGCTGGGAGAAGCAGTTCAGCTCACTGGGACATGCAACTAAGGTGGACGAAAGACAAACCTGGGTCAGGAATACTCCAGATGACTTCGATGACTTCAGTCCTGCTTCTATCACCAGCCAGCAGGAGATCTTGAACCGCAGACAACGCGAACGTCACACCACTGCCACCAACTACAAACATTGTCCCTGAGTGATTCGGAATCGTGATATCACCAACACCGCCTATCAAATCCTACTTGGTTTCCACGACAGGCTCGACGATTCGGGGACGTACCATACGGGCCTTCGACCATCACTTGTACCCTTCTGTCAGACTTCAGACTCTGCTCTCCAAATGCACTCGTCTGCGCCATCTCGTATAGTTTTCTTGTCCAATGACCGGTCCTTTTGCACATTAGAACCAAGCCTTCCTCCGTGTTGCTCGCGCTGGCAATAGTGAACGGGTGTACCTCGGTCATCTCCCAAAGTCCCATAGCAGTAGAAAGGACACGCAGACGGATATGTTGGCCGGGTCGCCAACCAGTGTTCAGGGAAGGAATGTCTACTCGAGTGAGTCCCAATTCTGGAATTGTTCGAAGGGTTGCTGTGGCAAAGCGGGTCTTGACAGCACGAATAATGTGGTCGACTCCATAGAAAACGGAACCCGCAATAACATAAGGGAGACAAGCTTGTCGGTGGTAACATGCCTATAGTGTAGCAACAGTCAGTTGGGCAAGTGGAGGGGGGTATGAACTACCTACAGCGAACAACATCACAATCAATCCCACGACATGCGTTCCGAAAAAGAGGTTGTAGGATTTCGTCCGGATATACTGTATCGAGAAGAAACCAAGGAGATTGATACAGACTAGAGCGACGATGCCCCAGCGAACAAACGGCAGAGCAATCATCTGTGAGATGTCGCCCGCCAAACTCCATTTGTATACTGTGAAAATATACACGAGACCGATCTCAGATTAACTTTGCCCGAATGCATGGTTAGGGGTAACAACATACCGTGACCGATGGCATGGACGTTTGCCATAACCACCATCAAGCGTCCAACATGACGGTGAAGATAATTGAGCTGGGTGAAATGTCGGCTCAAATGTTCCAAGTTTGGATCGACTTTGAAAGACGAACCTTCTCATACCCAACACCGACGAGCAGCCCGATTACATTGTTCTTTGTAGCAAAGGCATACACAAAGGGGATCTGAGACGCAATGACCCACCCAACGCGACGGGTATGAGTAAATGGGTCCGATCCATATATCGCAGCGTAAAAGACTGCGGCAGTATATCCTGCCATCAAGAGGGCCTGTATAACAGTGTAATTCTCAAGGACACGATATTGCATGAAACTTGCTGCATAGTGTCTGAGCGAGAAATACATAGGAAAGTGCCAGGGTTGTTTGGGCCCCGCAGCCGATTCAGGACTGGGTATAGGTTCTGGTGGTTGTTTCTCTGTGGATAGCAACGTCATTCCTGGGGGAGACCGGTATGTCCTGAATTGCGTGGCAGAGTGTAGGACATAACCCTGGAATACTTCGGAACGATTATTCGCAATGTACACCAGTGCACGGGATAAGGAGAAGAAGAGGATGATGAAGAGGATGAAAATATCCAATTCGTTCACCAAAGTGCTGTTGGAAACTTGAGGCGTAGGAACCGAAGCAGACGCGAGTTCTCCGAGCTGCATGATTGCGGAACGGTTGTTCCAGTGGATGTCTGCAAAGGAGAGCCGAGGGGGCTTGAGGAGCACCGATGAGTGGAATCGGTTCGGAAGACTACCAGTTTCCTCTGAAACCGAAAATCAACGATGTCCGGAACAACACGCAGAGGAAGAAAAGGGTAGATGGCGAAGGCACAAAAGATAGGGCATCCACTGGCAGGGTGCCCTTTGTATGAGAATCCGACTTGCCACGGTGTGCCCGCAGTCCTGCCGTTCTAGGTAACGGAAATATGCATATGGCACCTGATGAAACCATCTCAACCCATGGATGTAACGACCTTGCCAGATAATTGCCTCCAGTGTGATTATGCTATGGTCCAAAACCAGGGAAACGGAGCTTAGATCTGCCCGATTCGAGGTCGAAGTATCAATACAGACCGAGACAGTAAGATGGCGCGTTCGCCCGAGCATATGTATGGTATCGATAGTCAAGTCTACAGACCCTATGGTGCTGCGGAGGACTTGCATCTTGAATCACATTACTGCTAGACCCCTGGCAAACCTGATGAAAGGTGGTGATTGTACGCCCGGGAACCTCGGAGGTACTTGATTGTAACAGTCGAACCAGAAGCCTCAGGGGACATCGCGACGACCCAGATCCCTGGTCGCGGTGTGACATAGCAACCTACACGCAGAAAGCACCGGGAACCCATAGTATGGGAATGGACGAGTATATTCTTTCGCTTCTTTGGTCCGTTTTGGGAGATTGACCGGGGGTGGAGGTATCGGTAACAAGGTACGTCAACATGTTGCATGTAACAGTGTAACCCCAGGTTGATTGGTAGCGCGTGCAGCACACCTACTTACCTGCACGTGCACAACCCCATTGGATTGTCGTAGAATCTCTTTCCAATTTCGGACTGGAGTCATAGTCTTGTGATATGATAGCCGCGACTACTCCACCTGTGTGGTAACACTGTTTGCATGTATCAGCGATCCAAGGACTCAGACTGGCCGTAAGTTTCATGCTTACTATGGGGACTGCATGCGCACTCCGTTCGAGATGTCCAGGCGACGCATCTGAATCGACAAGGCATGTGTTGACGATGGTGCATGGCGTAGCAACGTGAATAATTCCTCGGGGTTCAACGTCCAATTGTCAATGCTGCAAACACTGTGGGAAGTAAATGTAGCGAGTAGCAGGACCACGCGCAACTACCAACAAGATTCAACTATCGTAACATATATAAGTACAGCCTGTACAGGTGATAGCTCTAACGACCTGGGTAAGGCTGGCCCTTGCTATATAAACCGTAGGACGGGCAAGTGTCCTGTGTGGGGTTGCCATGTGCAGTCTTTTTCGGAAGTAGCCGCGCAGACGCCAATATTTCGTTACCCCCCATTCCACGACCCCTGCTGACACGCAACTTGAAGGAATGTCAGTTCTCCCTCGATGGTCATACAATATGCCTTCGAAGAAGCCCCTTTCATCCCCGGCGATCCGAGCCACAGAACTCTCAGGCGGCGTCCACAAGTAGGAGTTGCACTAAACTTGTCCGTACTCGAACAAGGTTACGTATGACGAAGATAGATCCCAGCATCAAATCACCACCACCATCGTCCACACCATCCGCATCGCTAACAGCGTGCCAGCAAGTCCCTTTCCTTCTATTCACTCGAACGTGCCCTTCCTATCGTTATCTATGATCCCATCCGGGTGCATACCTGTTCCTTCACTCGATCCGCTGCACTATATCGTGATGCGTTCTCGTAGTCACTCCACTGATGGTGCTGAACCATCGACACCGACCCATTCCCGTGGGTCAACACTTCCATCACGATCGCCATCTCCGTTTTAAAAAATTACTTGGATCAAACGTATGCACATCCTCGCCGGCAGTTATTCAGCGATACCAGAGCTGTTGGCCAATACTCCGCGTGTCGTTTCTGGTGTCAATTGCCAGACGTATCTTACCCCCACCAGAACACCAAGTAGATTTCTGACGGACCAGATTCCAGACCTCAGCCTCGGTAGCTCTAAACAGCAATTTCGGCATGGTGGTGGTTTCCGGGGGGCTTGAAACCTACTCACTTTCGCGATGGCGACTCAGTGCAACTAATGGCATTACGAGTTATAAAATCGACAGGCATTAATTAGGTTAACTCTTTCGGGTCCACATAATCAACTCGTCTATAAAAGATCTTCAACACCCATCATCTTACCTCGTAATATCGAAAGGACTCTCATACCCAGTAGCCACCATGGCCAATATGTCAAATAGGCTCTCTCGTCATCCTCTATTCGACATTCGAACCGAATTCTTGTCTCCGGATGAATGCATCTCCCTTTCTTACCAGCGAGCGAAATTAGTAGTACAAACATATTGTGCGTCCAGTGAGCCATGACTTTCATACCAATCCTCACGTTTTTCCCGCAGCCTTGTCTGCGTCAGACGTCCAGTATTGTTCCGCCAAATATTGGTCCATGATGACCGATCCCATTTTACCATTGGATGGCGCCATGTTCACAATATTGCTCGTTCACATTGTACTGACCATTGGAACCCTCTCTCGTCACCTTCATCAAAGACCTGACCTTAAGCCGCTGGTAAACCGCCTTCTCCGATTCGACACCGTCGGTCTCTACCTCTTGACGGAGAGAGGACATGGATTGGACGCTTTTAACGTGGAAACCACAGCTACGAAAACCTCTCATGGCTTTATTATCAACACGCCTAGAGAAGAGGCATGCAAGTCAGTCTATGTCATCGCGTTACTCTTCCGTTACTGATTGAATGAGTAGATTCATGCCCGCATCCACACCATCCTTTGGGATTGTCAAGGTAGCCTTGGTTATGGCTCGGCTGATAGTGGACGGAGAGGATCGCGGGCCTCGCTTCTTCATTGTCCCTATCTGCAATGAACGCGAGATGTTCAAGGGAGTCGAGTCGATTCGGTTAGGTCCCCGCTCTGGCGCAACTCCGCTGGACTTCTCGATCACTCGCTTCGATCATGTGCTCGTCCCTTACACCGCTTTGGTAACTTCGAACTTAGAGGACTATTCCTTCCCCAAGTTCCCACTGATGGCTTGGTGGGATGAGGTTTGGCGTATACCGATTGGAACCATGACTGTCGCTGCACCGTCGATACCTGCTCTCAAGGCTATCTCCTTCATTGCCGGAAAGTACTCGACGCACCGTTCCTTGACTGGGAAGGGGACTGAACCCATACCCATCATATCATTCCGCACACAACAGTGGCCTATCCTGCATGCTGTTGCAGTGAGCCTCGTGATGGAGAACTGGTACTCTATCACAGCAAGCCAGACCACGAACGAGTCTCTCGATCCACGCGTCCGTCATGGTCTCGCCGTCATCGTGAAAACGACCACTTCCCGCCATGTACAACGTTGCATATCCGAGGTTTCCGAGCGATGCGGTGCTCAGAGCCTTTTTGAGAACAACTTTATGGCGCGCTTCGAGGTCGGTGATATATTCGTTCGTCGCGTGTTGTTACTCACGTGAGATACCTCAGAACGACTGCAAGGGCATCGTCGTTGCCGAAGGAGATGTTCTGACGTTATGCATCCGGTTATTCACAGAGCTATTACTCCAGCGATACCGGGTGCCTCTCCCAGATGAATCAGAATCTCTCCTTGCTCGACACGCCGTGTCGTTGTTTGAGGAGAACAGTGCATTGTTTCAGCAATTACCCGGAAGTCATCGCAGCCAAGCCTTCAACGCGCTCATTCTCCCTCAAGCAGAACATGCTATCGAAGCCATGGGTCATTCGATGGCGTATTCTGCCGGCGTCCAAAGGGGTTTACCCAGGCCCATCCTCGATATCTACGAATGTGCCGTCATCCGTCGCGACCCCGCTTGGTACGTCGAAAAGGGGGGTTTGACGCGTCATGGTCAGCGTGTTCGCGAAGACCATGCAGTCACGAGTGCTATGCCACACCTGGCTGCTTATCTGGACGATCTTAACATCGAGGCGTACGTCTCAGCACCCATTGTTTCGGACGCTGCTTGGAAGAAGTACTATAGCTCCATGCCTGCGTTCAAGGGCAACGCTGTGCCTGTTTTCGATCAGGTTCAGGCTAAGTTGTAGGCTGTTCCGTCAGTGCCGGTCACTGTCGGCTCTTGTTCCATGTGTAATGACTGCAAGTCCTTTCTTCCCGATGTGCTTTCGATGAACGACTGCGAATATTGGTATGTACTTATCTGGTTGCCTCGCTTTGTGACGAACAACCAAACGATTGAATCTATGTGTATTCTCTACTGGACAGTAGTGAATAGTTCTATTGTACATAGCATGTTCTGCACCATACTTTTTTGAAAGCCTATTCAGCACGTTGTGTCCACCCCAGAGTTCTTGCACCAAACTCTTCGAAAAAGAGGTCTGATACGAATTTAGTGTGAATTCTGCATCCGAGTCGGAATGAGGATATAATCAGCGCCTGAATCGGGATCCACCAGTAGTTCATACGTATCCTCTTCTCCGAGCAAATATGCATGTGCCTGTAGTGACGGTAGACGCTGCAAACTATTCCTACATTTCAAATGAATTGAAACAAACTTGCGACACTGACGCATTCGCATCAACACCAACGTTGATGGAAAGATGTCACCGGCGCCATTTATGCGCCGTACCTAAACTTTCGGCCCCGGACGTTTGGTTATCGAAGCTGGCTTGTGCGATGCGGCTGACAGCAGGTGCCAGGCGGGGCAAGGACACTGAAGTTCTCACTCTCTTCGTTTCAGGCTCGGAGTCCTGATATGAGCGCGAACGCGGCCGTTTGATCGTGACGGGTTGGGGGGGCTGCAGTGTCCAATAAGGGTTCATCGAAGCACTCCTGAGATTTTCCCGGAGGATCCCAGCTTCGAGTCTTCGCCAAAAACCTCGTTCCTCATCGCGTGCTACCATGATGATGCCCCTTGTTCCTGCATAACAACGGAGGATGGTCTTTACTCACGCATGCGGCATACACGAACGAATCGCAGTCGTCGGCGGATACCAGGGGAAGGGGTAAACCAGAAGAGGATGCATCCGAACGGTCATCCTCGTGTGTACCACCGGGATCAGGCAAGTCAGGGGAGGACTCGTACGGCGGTAGTTTGAACTCGGTCCAAAGATGTACATAGCTGATTGTGCGGAGTGGGCGAGGACACGTTGGAGAACTTGGTACGACTGCCAAGAAAATGGTCTAGGCTGGTCGAGGCAAGTAGGCATCAGCCGCGTACAGAGTCCTCCAAAGTGCCAGTTTGTTGAGGACAGCACGATACCGCTTAGAAACCTGGGGATGAATATGAAACTAGTAAGGAAAGCGGGGTATGAGTGACTTGAGCCCGATGAAGTGAACCGGTCCGAGTCCCCCGTATAAGGCAGATGTGGATGTATATCTCTTGTTTATACTGTCGATCATTTAAAAGGGGAGGGAGGTCTTATAATGTGGATAGAGGAACAGGAGAACGGAGTGTCAAAGTGGAAAGAGAGCGACGTCGTGCCGCAGTCGATCAATGGCTGCAACGCCAGGCAAACAATTAGCCCTGGGATCTGAAGTGAAGTCCGATGGTTTAGTTTATCTCAGGGCGTGTTACATCGCTCTATCGCTCTATCGGCATGTACTGTGGAAGGCGAAACTTGATGTTGCATTCTTGTGTATTACTGGACTATATCAACATAAGCGTAAAAAGCAACCAAGCCGTCAACCAGTCCTTCAAACGCCACCGACCTGACGATCACGACCCTCGGGCAATCTTTGCAACTGACTCTTGCTCCGGGTCCTTGGCCGGCGCTTCGCGTACCACTCCCAAGCAAGACGGACGATCTCACCATCGGCGTCGTACGGCGTCGGGATCTCGCTGTATCCAGGTCGAGCGGTGGGGTGGCGAACGTAGACAGCAGAGCACGTTTGGAACGAGACCTCAGCATATGCAGGAAGGAAAATGAACGGAGACGCATATGGGGGAAGGTGGAACGGCGTGAGACCGTCAGGTGTTTTGGGTTGCGTCGTATGCGCTTTGGCGGGAGGGCTGTCATCACTTTCGTCGCTTTCCGATTCCTTAGGCGGTTTTGGTTCTTGTAAAAACCTAATTTCGGCAGGGTCCACGGAAACCATGTCGCCTGGAGCTAAGCGAGTGTTGGCGTCCGAATGCTATTCAGAGAAGAACATCAATACGGCAGACGGGTTCTAGTGAACGCGGCGCACATACCTTCTTACCATTGAGCAAGACCTGGCCATGAATAACTAATCTCCGTGCTTCGTACACGCTGGGAGCGAAACAACACCTGAAAATGAACACATCTATCCGTCGCTCGACTTCGGACATCATCAAGCTTCCGACCGGCGCGAGGCCTTTTTCGTCTTCTTCCTTTTTCCTGCGTTCTGCTCGCTCGAGTTGCTCCGTCCGGCCGGCGAACTCATCCAATACCAGGCTTGCGTTACTTTTCGCCTGTAGGCGGGGACGCACGTCCGGGAGCGTAGCAGGGAGATACCATCGTTTGAACGTTTTCTCGGGGATGAAATCGCCATGGTAGGCACGTATGAGGGCCTTTGCTGTCCAACGTTGTTGGAAAAGAGTCCGGTTGGTTCGGCTGAAAGATACATGCTTCTGTGCTACGAAAGCGCGTGCCCAAACGCTGTAAAGATTGTCTAGTGACCAGCTCTGGTGCACGATTCAGTGTTGCAGTTGCAGGGTAGTGTTGGAACGTGGCATACCATGCGAGGCAGGCACCTCTTAATGTTGAAGACGTTTTTGTCCCTCATGGCAGCTCCCACTGTCGTCGAGACCCAGTCGCGTCGTCGATGAGGCCACTGAAGTACCTCGGTGAAAGCCTACCGCCATATTCGGACTCCCCTCGTAAATTCACACGCACCTAGCAAATACCTACAACTTACTCCAATTAATCCGACAGGGTACATGGAATACGCTAAGTTATGACATGGATTTGATACTACTCAACCTGACGACCAGCGGAAGGAGTGAGACGTTCTCGCTCGACGCGTAGTACTGCACACAGTCTAGATGGAACTACAATAGCGGGTTAAGCAATGCCAATCGCCGGAATAGGTAGATCACATTTACCTTGAACCTGAAAAAAGGCAAGTAAGATGGGTATTATATATCAGTGCGAGCATGAGCCACATACCAATGGTTAAAGTTCGACTCAAATTTCTTCAAGAAATCCCAACGCTTGCCCATTGCTTGATCCCCGTCACCCGATTCAGCAGCCGAGAGTGCTTGTGATGCTGATTTCGTGAAGGACGACGAATAAAGCGCGAACGTCGAGCATGTTACGATCATGCGTGAATATGCCTGTCGAATGACTCGGCTGTCAGCAGTGACTTCACTCGAAACGATTTCCACCTACCCTGAGCAATTTCGCGCTCGTCAACATACATTCCTTCAAACACGTATCCAAAAAATCGACGTGATCCTTCAGTAACTGGTCCACCGTCGTCACATTTGCCAATTTCGCTTCTAGAGAGCGCCAATTAGGCTCCAAGACCTCAAAGGTTACAAAGGCCAATATCTGTTGAACAAATGCCAGCATTCGCGCGCGAAGCAGTAGTACGCGGAGTCGCCATTGCTCAAAATCGGGATGCTGGGGAACGGATTTGCGCCACGTTGTTGTCTTTTGCTCAATCCACATCGAAGTGAGCGATTGCTCAACGTTTTTGAGGTGCAGAAGGAAACGGAAGAGCAGTTGGTAACGTAGGATCGTCTTGCGCGAGATTACAAGGGAGAGGGGGAATTTTACCGTATAGTCGAGTGCGAGAGCTTCAATGGCTGTGGGGTATGTGAGATTATGAGTGGTGGCGCACGTTCCTGGAAGTCCCACCTAGCATTGGCTTTTTCTCGTCCTTGTCTTTATCCCGTTCCCTTTTGGCGTCTTCTTGCGCTGCACCGTCGGGCACACCTTCCCCGTCATCGCCTCCAATGACTCCGCTTACACTGATAACTTTCAACAGCCACTCATACAGCCCCGTGCCGGCGATACTGACTTTTACGTCCTCTCGGAACGGTGCATCCTCACCTGTGAGCGCAAGGTCAAGTAAACTTTGCAATTTTACGATGCTGGCCGATTTCGCGGGCTTTTTAAGCTCAGTGTGGGCGAGGTCAAGCAGGTGTGTAAGGAAAGAGGATTGCGACAAGAAAAAGTATCGTTTTAGGGAGCGCAAACGAGGTATCAGTTGTTGATCCTGTAGCAGAAGCTGCAGTAGGGTATGGTTGGCGTGCGTGTATGCGTCTTCCACGAACTTGTACAACCTGGGGGAACTGTCAATTATAGAGCAGATGCATGGTAGGAAAGCTCACTTCTGGTCATCCATGGAGAGCTGTTGTTCGTTCGCTTGATGTTGGCTTGCCTGCAGTTCTATACCACATTCACGGATGACATTTAGGTATTTACCAGCGAGAAGGACCTTGTATTTCCACCCCTCAAGTGATGGAGGAATACATGCACCGCCTGGCAGTCTACCACCCGGAGTCCTTGGCGGTGGGACACCAGCATGCTGCCGTTTCGACGACGATGTCGAGCCGTCACGTAGCTGTACACGGTAAGCAGACATGAAGAATAGCAACCAATACACCGAGTGGCTCACCGTGTATCGCCTTTCCCAATACTCGTCTGTGTAATCCACCTCCAATATACCCTTACTAATAAATTTACTCTCCTTAACACAAAACTCCTCGTACGGATCTTGCAATCTCCCAGTTGTTATCCATCCACGAAGCATTTCTGCATACGGAGCCCCAGCCGCGCTCAACAATGTACCGTATACTTTGCACGCTGTTGGGTCTCCGGACATCCCTTGCATCCGTTCGTAGATAACGGTGAGCACCTCTCCGCCTTTGACAGGCACAGCTGCGCCAGTCGAGGACTTGGTGATCTCAGAAAGTACAGCTTTCAGCTTCGCACCACCTAGACCGAGAGCCTCATCTCGCGCGTCTTGTTCTTCATCCACTGAGGAGGAGGAGAGGGAAGAACCTTCGTCGTCATCGGTATTTGCTAGTTCGAGGACTAGTTGATAGATTAAGGAAAGTGTATGAACCGTCGGATGGATATAGAACCAAAGCTTCTGTAGAGTGAACTGCGGGGATGTATTAAACGCGTGTTCCAGCTGAGATAGAAGGGTCTGGTATTCCTACATAGAAAAGGAGCTATTAGAATGGTTCTCTCTCAGAGGCTCGACAACGAACCTTCAGCATGTCCCGGATGGCGGCACAGAGTGCATGATTAACGAGACCGAAGTCTAGGTGGCTCCGACTTTCAACAAACGCAGATATGGCGGTATAGTATGTTCCAAGTGGGAGGACGCGCTCAGTCAAATCTCGAAGGGACGGATCTAAGGAAAACACGACGATCATCTGGTACGATACGGAGACTCGTTGCTAGAGGCGCAGAGACTTACCCAGCGGCAATGATACGACGAAGCGGATCCCTTGCAAAGGATCATCATCCTCTGGCGAATAATCTGGATGATATGTCACATGCGTGCCTTCAATACCCTGCAGTGTTCGGGTCGGCCTCACCGGGTCACGGCCGAGACTCGTCACTCACCATCAACACATACAATAGATCTTCCAGGATGATAGCCTCCTGTATGTCGACAGGGAGATGATCTAATATATCCTCTCTTTCTTTTCCTTTACTCTTTGGAGTGGGATTTGTTGCTCCGACACGAGAATTCAACGGTGCACGGACAAATGAAGTCTCGGCAATGAATGACGGCTCATTACCTGCGGTTGGCCATGAATGACGACACCCAAGGACAAGACAGCTGAAACACGCACTTCTTCCTCGGTTTTCACGTGAATTGTGCACACGAGGATCAATCTCTTCGTCAATATCGTCATCCAGTTGTCTGTTCCTCCTGACGGACGCGATCGTCCCCGTGATCTGCATCCATCAAATGTCGGTGATGATCAGCGAACTAACTAACACAGATGGCAGACCTTTGTGTACTCCTTAGCGGATAACGTGAGGTTGTTCTTACGCGCCGGACGTGTTCTGGGAGTGTATGGATCCATGTTGATAGAAGGGGCAAAGCCGCAAAACGCGTGAATGAAGCGTGGGAAGACAAGTTAGTGGTATGCGGTGTAATGTGGCTGTGTAACAACTTGTATCCTTCGTCTACCTGGCACGTTGACACGGCACGCAACTATTTGCTGTGGATGAGTCTATCATAATACTCACGCGATTGTCTTAAGAACACGAATGATGTGTATCAGATCATAAATACATGAACTGATAGGAATGTCCCCACTGTCAAAAGACGCATTAATAACAGCAAACTGCGCTCCTCACCAGAAGACGAGGTCTCTTCATTAATCTTAGACCCTCGCCCGCGAGATAGGGGATCTGGACCTACCTCGCATCTTTGAGGTGGAGGCTGACCTTTTCCTCCTCGGTCCAACTGACTCCAACGCATCGTCTTGGCGCAGCTGGCACCAGAAATATCGGTGATTCGTTCGAGGGAAGTCTATTTACACAGCAACTTGCCGCTCTTGGGGTGACCGGTGACCATTCGGTGGGATACGCGATAAAGAATAATCTTGACGATCAGAAGATGCACAGTTCAACGATTGGGGCTATACCCGGTCGAGTGGCAAGCGTCTTGGCTATACTAGATTGTCTAGTAATGTGGACTTGTTTATTCTGGACACAGTTTCCATCATCCTTGTGAACAGTACGAGCTCTCCAGATGGTAGGTAGGCTTTCAACACATCACGCTTATCCCAAGCAGTTCGCTTCACCATTCATAGGCACCACTCAAGTTACAAACCTGGTCTTACAGTGGTCTTCCAGGCCCACGTATACTGCAACCATGTTAATACAGAAGCGAGCCGTAGTACCGTTAAAACTTCGTTGACTTATCCGACTACGTTGCAGATGACCGCAGCCTTTTTGGCCATTGCAATCCAGTGCACATCTGATCCTGACCAAAGTGCAATGTGTGACGAGGTGAAAATAAAAACGATTTCTGGAACGAAGAGTGTACAAATTAGCCCCAAATCAGCTACCAGACCCTGGCAAACACGCCGTTTTTTTTGTCAGTCTAGGACCCATGAGATTCAGAAAAAGACGCACTCCTCGTGGAATTGGATGCCACCAATGGCTTTCTTCGAGTTAATATCAAGAGTCCTCACAGTGAGAGCCACGTCCTGGGCAAGGGAAACGGGACCACAAACAGCAACGAATGCACCGTGTGCGCCATCTTTGTTCATCATCAGCATGGACGTAGCAAGCCCATCCAACAGCTCCCTGATTTTCGGACGCCCAGGAGTGAGGGTGACGCCAGGTGGGAGTAAAAGACCTTTAAATGAGCAGGTGGTAGCATCAGTGTAGAATACCGAGATGCGAAGTCTAGCGGGACTGCTTCGAGATACGAGTGTAGCAAAGAGAGGGATAAAATTTTCCAGGGCAGCTGGGAGAGCAGTTCAGCTCACAGGGAGCATGCACTAGGGTGGACGAGAAACAAACTTGGGTCAGGAATACTCCAGATGACTTCGATGACTTCAGTCCTGCTTCTATCACCGGCCAGCACCAGATCTTGAACCGCAGACAACGCGAACGTCACACCACTGCCCCCAACCACGAACATTGCTCCTGAGTAGTTTGGAATTATGGTATTGCTGACACCGCCTATCAAGTCCGATTGGTTTCCGCGACAGGCTCGACGATTAGGGACGTACCATATGGCCCTTCGACCGTCACTTGGACCCTTCTGTCAGACTTCAGACCCCGCTCTCCAGATGCACTCGTCTGCGCAATTTTGTACAGTTTATTCGTCCAATTTCCGGTCCTTTTGCACATCAGAACCAAGCCTTCCTCCGTATTGCTTGCGCTGGCAATAGTAAACGGGTGTACCTCGGTCATCCCCCAAAGGCCCATAGCAGTAGAAAGGATGCGCAGACGAACGTGTTGGCCGGCACGCCAACCAGCATTCAGGGAAGGAATGTCTACTCGAGTGAGTCCCAATTCTGGAATTGTTCGAAGGGTTGCTGTGGTAAAGTGGGTCTTGATAACTCGAATAATGTGGTCGACTCCGTAGGAAGCGGAACCTGCGATAACATAAGGGAGACAAGCATGTTGGTGGTAACATGCCTATAGTGTAGCAACAATCAGTTGGGCAAGTGGAGGGGGGTATGAACTACCTACAGCGAACAACATCACAACCAATCCAACGACATGCGTTCCGAAAAAGAGGTTGTAGGATTTCGTCCGGACATACTGTATCGAGAAGAAACCCAGGAGATCGATACAGGCTAGAGCAACGATGCCCCAGCGAACAAACGGCAGGGCAATCATCTGTGAGATGTCGCCCGCCAAACTCCATTTGTATACTGTGAAAATATCATCACAAGACCGATCTGAGATGAACTTTGCCCAAGTGCATTGTTAGGGGTAATGACATACTGTGGCCGATGGCATGGACGTTTGCCCCAATCACCATCAAGCATCCAACATGACGATGAAGATAATTGAGCTGGGTGAAATTTCGGCTCGAATGTTCCAAGTTTGAATCGACTTTGAAAGACGAACCTTCTCATACCCAACACCGACGAGCAGCCCGATTACATTGTTCTTTGTAGCAAAGGCATACACAAAGGGGATCTGAGACGCAATGACCCACCCAACGCGACGGGTATCAGTGAATGGGTTCGATCCATAAAATGCAGCGAAAAAGACTGCGGCAGTGTATCCCGCCATCAAGAGAACCTGTACAACAGTGTAATTCTCAAGGACACGATATTGTACGAGACTTGCTGCGGGATGTCTGAGCGAAAAACACATAGGAAAGTGCCAGGGTCGTTTGTGCACCGCAGCCGATTCAAGACTGGGTGTAATAGGTTCTAGTGGCCATTCCTCTATGGATAGCAGCGTCGTTCTTGGGGGAGATCGGTACGTTCTGAATTGCGGGGTGGAGTGTAGGAGATAACCCTGGGATACTTCGGAACGATTATTCCCAATGTACACCAGGGCACGAGGAATATTGAACAAGGAAAAGAGGAGGATAACCATGAGGATTAAAATATCCAAGTCATTCACCAACGTGCTGCTGGAAATTTGAGGCGTAGGAATCGAAACAAACGCGAGTTCTTTGAACTGCATGATTGTTGGAATGGTTGCTCCAGGTGGATATCTGCAAAGGAGAGTGTCGAAGGGGGTTGAAGGGCACCGATGAGTCGAGCAGCAGTACAATCGGTTCAGAAGACTACCAGTTTCCTCCGAAACCGAATATAAACGGCGTTCGGGACAATCTGCAGAGGAAGAAGAGGGCAGATGGCGAAGGCTATTCGGCGGCGCAAAAAGATCGGGCATCCAGGGTATCCTTTTTATGAGAATCCTATTCGCCATAGTATGCTTGCAGTCCTGTCACCTAACGTAGCGGGAATATGCATATGGCACCTGATGAAACATCCCAACCAATAGGTGTAACAACCTTGCCGGATAATTGCCTCCGGGCTATGGACCAAGCCCAGGTAAATGGAGCCCTAGGTAGATCTGCCCGATTTGGGCTTGGGGTAGCTATACAGATTAAGACAGTAGAATCGCACGTTCGCCCGAGTATATGGATATCGACAACCACAAGCCTACGGAGGACTATGGTGTTGCGGTGGACTTGCATCTTGTACCACATTACTGCTAGACCGCTGGCAAGCCTGACGGAAGACAGTGGTCGTACGCCCGAGAACTTTGGAGGTACTTGATCACAACAGTCGAGTCAGAAACTTTCGAGTGTGACATCGCGACGATCCGAATTCCCGGCCGCAGTGTGGCACAACAACTTGTGCACACAGGAGAGCGCCTGGAACACATAGTAAGAATGGACAAGCGTATTATTTTGCCTCTTTGGTCCGTCTTGGGAGATGAACAATGGGGGTATTGGTAACAAGAGTGCGTCAACATGTTGCATGTAACTCCAACTTGATTGGTACCGCGCGGTGCACAGCTACTTTTACCTGCAGGGTCACAGCTCGATTAAGATTGTCGACGATTTCTTTCTGATCTCGGAGTAGAATCACAGCTTTGGAACATGATGGCTGTGACTACCCTGCTTGTGTGATAACATGGTTCGCATGTAGTATCAGCGATCCAAGGACCAGACTGGCTGTAAGTTTCATGCTTACGCTTACTATGGGGATTGCATGCGCACTCCGTTCGAGATGTCCAGGCGACGCATCTGAATCGACAAGGCTTGTATGTTGCATGATCCATGGAGTTATGCGTGTAGCAACGTGAATAATTCCTCAGGGTTCAACGTTTAACGTTTTAACTGTCGACTGTGGGAAGTAAATGTAGCAAGTGGCAGGACCACGCGCAACTACCGACAAGACTCGACTGTCGGACTTTACAAGTACAGGTGACAGCTCTGATGATGACCCGGGTAAGACTGGCCGCTTCCCGGGACTACTATATAAACCGACCTACGGGCAGTGTCCTGCAAACCTGGGACCACCTTTGGCGTAACTTGTTACTACCTAGGTCAATTCTTTCACTCGACAATGTTACTTATCTTTCCAGCCGTCGTTGAGAGTGAGTGTGAGCAAAGTGCAAGGGGATTTTTGCTGGACTCACAGGTACCCTAGCACATCATTAATCATTTAATGCACAACCTCACACGAACAGCGACGTGGGAAGGAGCCTGAGTCGTGGCCTTCCGGAAGGGTGAAAACTCCTGAGCGGTGGCGAAAATCCGTCGAGCGTTGGCGCGAATGCTGGTCGCCCTTCTGGCGACGACAGTGGCGTTCTCTCCGCCGCGGAAAATCAGTTGGTTGATGATCTCCGTTGCATAGCCAATAAGAGGCGAGTGTTTGTGTTTGATGTGGACGCTGTCTCATTGTGTGGGGCGTGCTCAGATATGGAATCGGGTCTATCCATCTCCATGATGGGCTTATTATTTCCGATGGTTGGTAGATCATGTGTTTTCGGGTGCCTGTGCATGTGGGGGTGATCCTGCTGACAACTACGCAGATTTATGAGACAACGGTTTGCGCCTACGTTGCATCTGGTATGCAGAACACACCAATATTGTCTGTTACGTGCTCCATTGTGTCATTGAGCGTATTTCGTTTTATTCTGCTGAATTCCTGTGGGAGATTTTGAATGTCATCTGACATCCGGGTCCTCTCGAAGGAGCTGAGGAGTGCAGAATGCTGGTTGACTGGTTGCATGCTTGTCGATCGTCTATTGATCCTCGAGCAGATCCCGTAGATCCCGTGACCATGTATGCCGCAATGAAATGTCTTGCTCTGCCTGTGTTCTCAAGCAGGGTGAATAACACGGGCTCACTATCCAAGGATATCAGTTGCGCGATTCTCTCGTGCTGCATTTGACTTGGGGTGATTGTGCCCTGGAAGTGAATCGAGACAGGGGTGCCTGTGTTGCTGTCCTGTGCCGTTATGCAGGGGAGGGTGGAGTGTTCCATGGATGTGATGTTTGATTTTGCCCTTGTCTTACACTTCGACCAGTATCATCCATTACCTGATTGATTGCATGATTAGTGTTGTGCCAGGCCCGGCCCGGCTTTACTGCAATCGGAGTTTCAAACTAAGGTACTGTGGTCACAAGTTGGCAACATTGAGAGAGGGGAGGAAAACACTATGATACGTAGGTTATAGCTACTCAAAACTCAACATAATAGTATTGCCATCATTGAGGTCATCAGGCTCCACCAAGTCCTCATCCACCTAACTTGACAAAACAACTTCCTCTGAGTTGTTCCCATATTTTGACAGTACAGATGAATCCTGCAGCTCATGGAACAATAAATCTTGGCAGATGAAGCACTTCAGGCATTGAAGTGCTTCAACAATATCACTGGCAAGTGTTACGATTCATCCTGGACTACCTTTTCTTTTTCTAATTCCATTAGCTATATGCTGTATTCATACGAGTCACTCATTCGACTCCCACCTCGTACGCTTTTCCTTCACTCCACCTCACGTGACTTTATCCAGTTGGCTGCTGCCATTTCTATCATGTGACTCCGCAGTCTGCAGTCATGACACCATCGACTGCGTATTTCATTTCCACTTTTCTGTTTGTAATTCTAATAACGCGTTGTCTTCTCATTGGCTATAGTTATCGTACGACGTGTCACCCTTCTCCACTTACCATTCTTAGTTCTCTTTTCTCATGGTCCATGCGCGGACTCCTTATGTATAAATACCTGCGCTCTTGCAGCAGAGATCCCTAGCTTAGACCTCCCTTGTCTTACCTAGCATCTCTGCAATCGACAAGGTCCTTGTACCTTCGTTCCTCCGTCCCTTGCCTCTCCTCGCCCGCTACGCGTTTGTCTTTACGACCGTAGATCCCTTGAACCTGAGGATGGTCAGTATTGCCTTAGTGCATTCGTACTCCGTGCCTACGTCGTTACTTCGTGCTTGATCACTGGATGACTCACTTCGCCACTTGGTCACCTCACGTGCCAGTGGATTCCCCCACGCCACGTGACTGCTTACGCATCTGTGGAATACACTCGAACCTTCAACCCTTAGGACCTCCCTACGCCTTCAAGGGCTACGTCCGATCCTACCTGGGTTGAACGTAACAGCAAGGCGATTGCACTGCTTGCTGATTGTGATTGCAGATGATGAGAATGTTACAAACTTTCCATATGGCATTGACAAGAATCATTCTCCCTTCTGTTTCTCTCTCATGTGTCTCAACCTAGACTTCACCTACAACCTTTTTGATAGCTTGGTTCTTGAGTACTGATTTCTCCTTCGAAACCTTTCAGACGGACAGCCTCTTTCCTTTCAAGGGTTTTCCCCTCTGCGGACTTCCTTTGTTTCCCCTTCCAGTAGTTTGCTGTGGCACACCGCTTGGTCTGTGCTCCACAGCTAACCCTATAAATACGCTGCCCTTGTACTACTATCCCTCAGCTAGTTCTATGCAATCCGGTGTAGTTTCTAGTCTTCCAGCCTTATTGATTGTGATCTTAAGTGCTGAGACTTCTATTCGTTCTACAAGACTTTGACCTACTCCTATAAGTGGTCGCTATAGCTAGAAGCTATGCTCCAGCGTAACAGAGAATGCATGTTCACTGGACACTGATGTTGCCATAACCGAAAGGTAATCACAAGTGAGAGAACTCCACACTGGGTACCTAGCAGTGTTGAGCCCCCACCATTGTATGATTGACATACCAGAAGCGAGCTGATTCTTGGAATTGAGATATTCATTGAATTCCTGGAGCCAGGGTCATTGAGGATCACTGTGCATTGAAGATGGTACTGGTATGTCTTTATCCTCATTCTCATCATCGAACAACTCATGCATGTTGAACGACCGAATACTACATATAGTAATAGTTCATATGCTCTATGTATTTAGATACAAACTCAGTGGATCTGAGTTTAAATAAGACTCTCTACCTCAAACCACCACTATCAGTGAAGTGTTCCTCACATAAGGTATGTAGCCTGTACAGGACTTTGTCAATACATGCCTGTCTTCAACAGCGCAACAGTTGCTTGACCTTGCCATATGCTGCTGTGTTCTTAATGGCCTTGATAGGCTTTGTAATGACAGCACCATTAAGTTCCATGTATTGCTCCTTGTACTACAGAGAATCAACAAGATTGTTTATACTTGCAATAATAAGGATGTACATATAAGTGCTTCCACATGTTTCATCACATCCTCATACACATCTACTCCCAATACTTGCGGATATGGTTTGCCTTTTGAACAGGGTCAAGCACTAAAACATGTAAGTCAATAGTGTCCATAAGTATTATAGCAACATATGCATTGCCATAATATATGTGTTGGAATCTGTGGTCTTCTCATAGTAGCTTGCTATCTTCTTGATCCCAGCCTCGAGCGCTGGCCAAAAATCCAAGTATTCTGCCTTCGTGCTTTGGCTATGCCAAGTCTTGTGCAATGACTTGAGGGCTGGAAGTGTGAGATGGGTGGCAGGGCCACAGTCGGAGGAGAATGACTGTTGGGTGTACTCAGCCTTTGCCAGTAGGCTGAGTAACATGGACACATGGGCCCATTCCTCACCCATCAGTTGGAGGTCCTGAAGCTTGGTATGTTTCTCTCAATCCTTCTCAGCACTGGCAATTTTATGCATGAAGCTATCAATGTCCTGCATGAAAAAATAAGTAATGGACATGATATACAACAAGTGAAGCTACTCACATCCTTGAGTTTTTCAGCACAGTTGAGCATTAGATATGTTGATGACCATTGGACCAGCATGTTGAGGATGAGTTGCAGTGGGTGTTCTCGTGGTGGATGATTCAGCTTGTCTTGTTGTTGGATTATCTGAAACATTTGTTTACATTTGGCAGATGATTGCTCCTGCATGACATTGGAGATAAGCTTGAATGACAGATTGTTCGAGCACACACCTTAATGCAAATGGACTGTATCACCCCTATTTCATCCTGCTGAGAGCCACGCCTGGCAATCAAATCTTCTTCAGGTTGCTTGGGGTCGTATTCCTTGGAATTACTGTGTGCATGAAGCAGTGCTTGTGTGGCCAGATTGACAATATGGGCCAAGCAGCTTGATGTGTATGTCAGCACAAGGAAGATGCAATGATACAGAATAAAAAACTTACTAGACTCATCTTCTTTCCACATTCCAGGGTTTGCCTGTTGTGTCCTCAATTTGTTCGGCAAACTCACTTATGTCCATATTGCTGGCATTATTGCAAGTGACATGCCCGATCTGGTTTACAAATGTGGAGTCAGTGGTGTAATCATAATCTCTTGAGACCTACCTTGTGTGTGATGCCAAGCTGCTGAATGACTGTGAACAGGGCCTGCCCCAATCGAACACCATGATGCACACTGTTTATTTGTGTAAAACCAAGAAGCACAGTCTTGATCTCCCACATGCCCAGCAAGCTCCCCTGTGTCCATAAACTGGTGACTGCAAAGTATGCATCAGTGTTAAATGCCTGCCATGCATTGCATGTCAGGTTGATCTGTCCTTTGATGGCATCACTCTACAATCATGTTGATTAGTATGATAAGTATTGGTCAAAGCACAGTGTATCTACATACCAAAAGTTGTGAGTGTAGTTTGAGCATTTGCTCCTTGAAAAAATCAATTATCAGTGTTCATGTGTACTTACAGCTTGGAATCTTCATGCCATTGGTCGCTCACGCTGCAACCTCAATAACTTTCTTGAATGATGGGTGTTCGAGAACAGAGATTGGCTGGTGCAGGGTTAGCTTGAAAGCCATGCATGTAGAGTATTACCTACCTGATCTGTATTCACCAACCATTCAACAACAGCAGCACGAAAGTGTTCATCACTGTATTTTGGTGTATTTGGCTGAAGGTGGGCATCAAGCTGGATTTGACATGTAGGTTGTGAGTCCTCTTTCTGTAATCTGTGGTCCTTCGGAAGCATGGATGCAAATTTGTTGTTGTTGGCCCATTTTAAATATTCAGCCTTAGTGGGGTTAGCAATCATGAAGGACTTAGGAGACTGTACCTACCCAATGGCATGATTGCAAGTGATGTCGCAGCATTGATATCTCAGTGACCAGACTCTTCCTGTAATTATCAGCCATTTGTAAATACATATATTAGCATCATATAGAATATTATGATCAGAATATGTATGAGCAAAACTTGCATTTGCAGCACTTCTTACTGTCAGTGCCACAGACAAATGGCTCATCAAAGAAATGGTTGATATCATGACTGCATTGCTCATGACAAACCTTTTGAGGGTCATCAATGTCCATGACCTAGATATCAGTGAGGAGGCCATTGGAGGCCACTGCCTCAGATTGTTGCACCAACAAGGTACCTGTGATATTATAATGATGGCATTAGTCCATGTACTATGGCATTTCACATTTACTCACCATCGTTGTCAACCAAGGTTGCAACATGCTTGCCTGCAACACAGTGTTATATTGGTCAGCAAGAGGATAATCAGGTTCATACCTTTGCTTGGCCCTGAGGGTGGTGCTACCTCATTGTCTGATTCAAGATGAATTGAATTTGCCTGTTTGTGCTTTTGGCTGCCAGAACTGGAAGGGAAGGATGGGGAGAATGGGGAGAAATGGTGAGAGTTACTGTCAGAAGGTAACTTGTGGGCCACGCTGCCTTCTGCCTTCAGTGGGTCCGATTTAGTTGCCTGGTGGGAGCAAAGCTCCAGTGTGGCTGCATTCTCAGTGTGCCTAAGTCTGGCTGATGGGATCATTGCCCATTTTGGGCGACCGTTTGTGTTGTCAAAGGTTGTCACAGCATTCATTTTGGTAGTAGTATGCAGATGAAGTGAGCAGGCACAACTAAAAGAATTTAATTTTGTTGAGGTTGGATTACTAATAAATTATCTAAGTAAGCCCTGGCCCAAGGGCCTGGCTCAGGCTCAAAAATCTTGAAGCCTGAGCCTTGGACCCCCTTGGGCCTTTATTCAAGGTCCGGCTGGGCTCAGCCTGAGAGGGCATGGCCTGGCCTGGCTTAAGGCTTTAGAAAAAAGAAAAGAAGAGCAGATGACTGTTAGGGCAACAAGTCATAACAGCAAACCATATCCACAAATATTGGGGAGTAGATGTGTATGAGGATGTGATGAAACATGTGGAAGCACTCATACATCCTCATTATTGCAAGTATAAACAACCTTGTTGATTCTCTATAGTACAAGGAGCAATACATGGAACTTAACAGTGCTGTCATTACAAAGCCTATCAAGGCCATTAAGAACATGGCAGCATATGGCAAGGTTAAGCAAATGTTGCATGAGTTGTCTGATGATGAGGATGAGGATGAGAACATACCAGTACCATCTTCAATGCACAGTGATCCTCAATAACCCTGGCTCCAGGAATTCAATGGATATCTCAATTCCAAGGATCAGCTCGCTTCTGGTATATCAATCATACAATGGTGGGGGCTCAACACTGCTAGATATCCAGTGTGGAGTTCTCTCGCTTGTGATTACTTTTCAGTTATGGCAACATCAGTGTCCAGTGAATACGCATTCTTGTCATCTGCAATCACAATTGGCAAGTGGTGCAATCGCCTTGCCAGTGATATTGTCGAAGCACTTCAATGCCTGAAGTGCTTCATCTGCCAAGATTTATTGTTCTGTGAGCCACAGGAACCATCCATACTGTCAGAATATGGGAACAACTCAGAGGAAGTTGTTTTGTCAAGTTGGGTGGATGAGGACTTGGTGGAGCCTGATGACCTCAATAATGGCAATATTATTATGTTGAGTTTTGAGTAGCTATAACCTATGTATCATAGTGTTTTCCTCCCCTCTCTTGATGTTGCCAACTTGTGAGTATAGTATTTTAGTTTGAAACTCTGATTGTAGTAAAGCTGGGGCCTAAGCCAGGCCAGGCCCTGGGTCCTATAAGGCCGTCATTAAGGGCTTGGGCTTTAAATTTGCTGAGCCCGAGTTCTCAAAAGCTGGGCTGTGGCCAGGGCTTTTGGGCCAGGCCAGGCCTGGCACAATACTATATAGTACTACCCTATGCCCATATCTAGATTATACCCAAACATGTACAAACCTTAGAGTAGTATTTAAGGCCAAAGCAGCCACCAGAGAACTTCAGTCAAGTTCTTTTGGGGTCTCTCCTCTAGACCACCATTTGAATGAAACTCAGTCTCCTCCTCTTCTGTCCCTGCTAGTCCAGTGACTTCAGCCTTGGCACACTTAGTGCTAGTGTAGGCCTCAGGTTGTCCCCTTTCCCATTACCCCTATCTTTCACTATCAGTGATCAGCCTCTGTAGACACTCCTAGTATTGGAGTGGTTTATAAGTTGTTTCACAGACCAGGTGATACTATGAGGAAGGGTAGAGGGTAGTACTGTATAAAGTAAGTGAAGGATCTGCCATAAAGGGGGTGGTAGATCAAATGGAAGGGAAGCATAACATGCTGAAGTTGCATGCAAGCAAGAATAGAAATAGGAGAAGAAGTGATGAAATGGAAGATGCCATCAGGGAGATCTGTAAGATCTATGATGCATCTGAGATCTGAGATCTGATGAGATCCAGATATGATCCTTGAGATCAAGGGATAACTGTGTGGTTAGATAAGATAAAGGAAATTGATAAGGGTGAACATGTATGCTTGTAACAGTACCAAGCAAAGCTCTGAGACTAACAAAGAGTTTAAGAAGGTGATGTGATAAGTGTTATAATTTACCAGGACTACTACTCTTTTTCCTTCATTCACTAGCTATGTGCTGTATTACCACAAGTCGCCTGTTCAACTCTCACCTCATACAATTCTTTTTCCTTTTTGTCTCATGTGACCTTATCCAGTTAGCAACTGCTGTTTCTCTTACATGATCCTGCAGTCTGCAGTAATGATGCCATTGACTGTGCTTTTATTTCCAATTCTTTCCATTTGTAATACTAATAACACATCACCTTCTCATTGGCCCTTGTTATTGTACAACATGTCATCACCATTCCTTCCATTTATAGTTATCTTTTCACATGGTCCATGCGCCATGCACATACATATAAATACTTGACCCTTGTAGCATAGATTGCTAGCTTAGACCTTCCTTATCATATCTAGCATCTTTTGCAATTGACAAAGTCCTTGTTTTCCTTGTCCCTTGTCCTCTTGAACCTCTAAACCTAGACTAGTTGGTATTGCCTTTGATGCCACCATACTCTGGGCCCGTCATTGTCATTAATATTGTGATTCACCACTAGATGACTTATTTTGCCATGAGAACATATATGTGTCTGTGGAATCCCCTTAAACCTTAAGACCTTCCTTCGCCTCTCAAGGGCTATGTCTGATCCTACCCAGGTTGAGCATAACAACAAGCAACATGAGGAGCAAAGAAGGAAAAGAGAAAAGAAGGGTGGACAACTGTTAGGGGAACAAGTTGTAACACATACTATTTATAAATCCTCCACTTCTTTACATACAATACCAGAAACTCTATTATTGGATGGTGAATTGTCACTTTAGGTAGATGTTCTATTCAAAAGAAATGCTAGTTGGTGCCAAGCATTGCTTAAAGCACTTTTGGACTCTGATGCTGTCCAAACATTCATTGACAAGGATTGGATTAGCTGCCAACAGCTAACTCTACATCCCCTAGACAAACCCATTGCTGTTTCAAACACTTATGGTTCTCTTTTTTCTCATGGACAAATCACTCATTATGTAACTTTTATTGTTTCACACAATGGACATTATGAGGGCATTGATGCTTATGTGGGAACACTTGGAACCCATGAGCTGATCCTCAGGTATGATTGGCTTTACTGCCATAATTTCAATATTGATTGGGTCCCCAAGATGGTCTAATTTACATGATGCACTTTTTATTGTAATTTATTATGTAGTCATCAAATGCCTGACCCCTGGCAAGTTCCAGTATCACTCAGGGTCATAGAGGAATATTTAAAGAACAAGGTGCCCAAGGCATATCATGATTATCTAGATGTTTTCTCTAAAAATGAATCTGAATGGTTATCCAAAAGAAAACCATGGGATCATGCTATAGATCTCAAACCAGACTTCATGCCCAAGAAAGGAAGGGTTATACCCCTATCTGAATCCGAAATGGATGAAGTTCAAGGGTTCATTAATGGAGAATTATGTAAAGGATATATTCATCCCTTCAAATTCCCTCAAACAGCCCCTGTATTTTTTATCCCAAAGAAAACCAGAGACAAGCATCTCATTATGGACTATCATTATCTTAATGAGGGAACTATTAAAAATAAAATAGTTACCCCTTACCTTTAATTTCTTCTTTGATCAATTGCCTAAAGGATGTGGACATGTTCCACACATTGGATTTCCAATGGGGTTATAATAATGTATGCATCAAAAAAGGTGATGAATGGAAAGTAGCTTTTGTTACACTGCTTGGTTCTTATGAACCCACCTGTTACGCGAAGCATACTACAACAGGTATACTCCTAAGGAGTAGCACTAGACGGGCGATACTCACGAAGAGACTGATGTTCGCTAGCCTACAGAGGTAAGGAGTTTTAGGGACAAGGGAGGTCGAGTGAGGATCGACCTAAGGCACAAGGTTCTCGAGGTGGTTCAAGTCAACACTTGTATTGCGTAGATCAAGAATGGGGAATACAAGTATACAAGGTATGGTTTATATAGCGTGGACCAGTGTGCACGGATCAAGAGATAAGAGAGGCAGAAATAGAAAGGAAAGTCATAGAAACACATGGAATGCGGGGGAAACTAGCTGCTATAAGAGAAGTGGTGGAGGAGACATAAGTCTGATGACATGGTTAAACAAAGAAGCTAAGGAAGTATGAAGAGGCAGTGTTTGTGAGTAAGAGATAGGCGGTGTAAGGCCGGCTAGGGGTGCCTCTTCAAGTTGTACGAGTGCTGCGTGTAAGAAAGAGTAGAACGCAAGAAGAAAGAAGGAAAATTGTAACATTACCCTCATCAAACAATTGAGCCCCTGGCTCAAGAATCAGACCTCCTATCCTCCAAAACTCAGACTCCTGGGATCAAAGGTCCTCCATAGATTGCCAACAACTGAGAGGTGGATAGACGTTCATGTGGACAGTCACGAATGAGGTGGCCAGGTGAATTACAAATTGCACAGTTGCGATGGGGGCAGAATCTGTTAGTATGGCCCCAGTTGTGACAATAGTTGCATCTTTGTACAAGACAAGATTGGGCAGGATGGCCCAGGGCTGGGACATTGCAGTGGAAGCAGCGGTATTCAGCACATTCAAAGTGATAGTGATCCAAGCGATGGCAATGGTGGCACTCTGTGGAGGGCGAGGATGGTCTGAGCCGAACATGGTCAGGTATTGGTAAGACCTGAAATGGCGAGGAAAGAGTGCGATGTCCATCAAGCTGATATACTTGGGGTGCTTCTCAAGGGACAGGGATGGTATCGGCTGCATGGGGAGCATCGTCAGGTTCTGAGACATTGTCTGGTTCGTCATCTGAGGCGATAAGGGTGGGGGTGGCAGAAGGAGGGGGTGAGGAAAGTCTGGCAATCAGAGGAGGAGTGGGGGCTGGGAAGGGGAGAGGCTCTTGTTCTGGGATAAGGTGAATCGAAGAGTTCATTGGACTAAGAGTATCATCTAAATGTTGCATATATAAGTCGCGCTGGTCCTGGGGGAGAGAAAGGTAAATGTGTCGGAAGGTAGGGTAGATGGTAGGAGGGGGAATGGCAGTGATGAAGGTTCCGAAACCATGACCATGAAGAGCATTGATAAGATGACGAAAAATGTTACCTAAGGTGAAGCGAAGGGCGGTGTCTGGAGATTCCGCTGCATTGATCAGCAGTTGGGCTCTAGAGGCTCCGTGGTAGGCACAGATGAGGTCTTGGCTGACAGTGTCTTCACAGAAGAGGGGATCTTCTTCGATGCTTCTGAGGATGATGGGAGAGTCTAGGACTGTGGCGTAAAGCGAGTGGACCCCATGTGTGGGCAAGAGCGAAGGATATACACATCTCAAATGCAAGGGAGATGATAGGCTCGAAGATGAGGATAAGGGGGATGAGGTGATGGAGGAGGATAGGAATGACATGGTGGAGAATATTGATGTAGAAAAAGAGCATACAACTGAGTTTGGGTTCAGGCAGGAGATATTCATGGAGAGACCATCAACTAGCTGATGACCCAATTCAAAGGTGATGCTTTCGTTTATATGCTGTGAGGATGGTGGGAGCATGATGAAGATTAGACTCTGGTTCCCAGGTATTTTCGGATGATGGGTATCCTTTCCATGCGGTCAGGTACTTGCGACGTGATCGGGGACCTTTATGGGCTGTGATCGCTTCGACTTCCCATTCTTCTTCGTTATCTATGACGTCAGGGGGCAGAGATGGGAAGACTGGACCATATGCTTTGCTGGTACAATAAGGAGATAGAAGCGAGGCATGGAAAACATTGTGTATCTTCCATATGGGTGGAAGGCGTAGTTGATAAGTTAGAGGGGAGAGAACACGAAGAACTTCAAAGGGACCGTGGCATTTTGGGGCAAGCTTCTGTGAGGGGTAGGTAAGGCGGAGATAAGTGGCTTCGAGCCACACCTTATCTCCTACTTTCCACGGTGTAAATCGGCTGATCGTTCAGGTTGTCATGAGCTTTCGAGCTGACTCATGGGCTGCTAAAGCCTCTTTTCGGGCTTTATCGAGGGTGGAGAGTCGTGCTTCTAAGGCTGGGAGGAAGGTCTTGCCCAAGGGTGGATATGAGCATGGGTCATAACCATAGAGTAGAGAGAAAAGAGACTTCTTTGTTGACGTATGGGGGGTGGAGTTATGATGGAATTCCACAGCTGTTAGGGTCTCTACCCAGGAAGAAGGGCTATTGGCGCAGAAGATCCAGAGATAAGTTTCTAGTTCTTGATTGGCTCGCTCCGTTTGGCCGTCTGTCTGTGGATGGTAGGCTGTTGAGAGATGAACATCATATTTCAGGAGACGAGCGAGTTCTTTTGTGAAAGCAGAGGCAAACTGGGGGCCTCTATCAGAGATGATGATGTCATGTAGACCGAATTGTTTGAAGACATTGTGGAAGAAAAGGTTTGCCACTCCCGCCGCATCAATAGTCTTTGAGCATGGAATGAGGATTACCCCCTTTGTAAGGCCATGGTCAACCATGACCAGGATAGAATCGTGACCAGAGGAGGGGGGCAGATCGGTGATGAGATCCATCGAAAGCTGCTTGAAAGGCAAGGTCGCAGCTGAGGGGATAGGAGAGAGCGGAGGAACAGTAGGGTGAGTGTTAACCTTGTTCTGCTGGTACACAGCACAACCATTGATGAAGTGCTTGACAAAGGAAGAGAGGCCTGGCCACCAGAAGTCGCGTTCAAGGACAGATTTCGTACGAAAGACGCCCATATGGCCTGAGAGGGGTGAGGAATGAACAGAATGGAGTAGGGCCATGCGGGCGGGAGGTGGAACATACATGTGCCCTCGGAAATATAGGTGGCCATTGTCAAAGGACCAGTCTTTAAGGGAGGAACGAGTAAACAAAGGAGAGCCTTCATCAAGGGCGGCGAGGGCTTTCAAGACAAACAGGTCTGAAGAAGAGGAGGACTGGATATGACACGCGAGGGATAGATCGAGTGCATTGAGCACAACTGGGTCTGGTACAATGGAGGAGTCAACATTGTCTGCAGAAGTATTGATGTTATCTTGTCTAGAAAGAGCATCGGCAGGGCCCATCTGGAAACCTGGAGTGACAGCCCAGATGATATCGAAGTCCTGGAGGAAGAGGGCTCATCGAGCCTGTCTGTGGGAGAGTTTATGGGGATCTCAGATATAGGAGAGATTCTTGTGGTCAGTGATGATGGTGACTGGATGCAAAGTTCCCTGGAGATAATATTTCCACTCATCTAAGGCATACATGACCGCGAGGAGTTCATGATCGTATATATCATAGTTGTGTTCAGTGGGGGAGAACGTCTTGGAAAAGTAAGTGCAGGGATGCTTGTCTCCGTTGGCATCACACTGCATGAGGACAGCACCTGTGGCTAGGAGGGAGGCATCAGTCATGAGATAGAAGGGCTTGGATACGTCTGGGATTGCAATGACCAGGGCGGAGGTGAAGATATCGTGGAGGTGGTCAAATACTTGTTGTTGTAAGGGGGACCATACCCAAGGTTGGTCCTTGTGGGTAAGGAGAGTGAGGGGGGCAACTATGTCGGAGTAGTTTGGGATGAATTTTCTATAGAAGTTTGTGAACCCAAGGAATGAGCGAACTCCCTTGATGGAGGTGGGAGGCTTCCAGTCTTTGATGGCAGTGACTTTTTTTGGGTCCATGCAGATGATCCCTTGACCAATGATCATTCCCAGGTACCTTATAGTTGGTTGGTTGAAGGAACACTTTGAGATCTTCAGGGATAAGCCATGTTCTCGGAGGTGTTGAAGAACGTGGCATGTTCGCTCATGATGAAAAGAGAGAGAACCATTTGTTGCGATTCCAAGGTCATCCATGTAAATCTTGAGCCAGCATTTTGCTAGCATGTCTGTGAAGATATAGTTCATGAACTCTTGAAATGTGGCAGGTGCATTGCAAAAACCGAAGAACATGACCATAGGTTCAAAAAGACCAAAGGGGGTGATGAAGGCGGCCTTCCATTGATCCTCCTCTTGGATACGTATGTTGTTATACCCCCATCGGACATTGAACTTGGTGAAGTAAGTGGTGTCCTTCATATCATCAATGAGTTCTGGGATGAGGGGGAGAGGGTAAGTGTTTTGGATGATGTGAGAGTTAAGGTAACGATAGTCTTGGACTGGGCGAAGAGAACCGTCTTCCTTTTTGACAAAGAAGAGTGACAAGGCTTGGGGAGAGTGAGAAGGGACAATTCGGCCAGTCTTTAGGTGTTCGTCAATCATCTTTCGACATTCCTCCTTCTCTAATGGGTTAAGTGGGTAGACCTTGGCGACTTTTGGAACAAAGGAGTCCCTTAGTTCTATTTTGTGATCAAAGGAGCGGTGGGGTGGAAGTTTCTCGAAGAGCGTTTCAGAGAAGACATCCACATAATTCTTGCAGAAGTCCAGGATGGTGTCTTTAGTCAGTTTGTCAATCTCTGTGGAGTACATTTCTTCACCAAAGGTTCCTTTTGAGGGAGGATACTTATGAAGAGACCTCTCAGCCCCTTGGGAATACCTTTGGAGGAGAAGTTCAGTGATTTCAAGATCCGGATTAGCCGAGTACCAGTGTGAGTTGTAACCGTTGTTAGGATATTCCATAGTAATTGAATAGGTTTTCCAATTGATGGTAGGATTCCATTTCTGGAGCCAGGGCATCCCTAAGATAATCTGGGGGCAACTAAGATGAGTGACCATGAGCTTATTGCTGTCAAAGAACTTTTGCGAATAAAGGGGGACTTGGGCGTTCCATTTGATGGTACCCCTCTGGTTTTCAGTTCTGTCAACATTGTAGGCAATGAGGGGGTTATCTAGCTTGGAGAGCCAGAATCCCGCTGAAAGGAGACAAGAGTTGATGAAATTTCCTGTGGCTCCTAAGTCGAGGAGGGCAGAGGTTTCGACAGTTTTAGAGGTTCCTTGTAGCGTAACTGGAAGACGAATAGTTCTTTCATTCTGGGGGGCTACAAGTACATTATCTATGTTAAGGAGAGAGGACGTCGAAGCGACTCTCCTTTTCAAAAATCCTTTGCCTTCTGGATGCGCTCTGGGGATATGGTGATGGAAGCTACTTCCTCTGATGGTTCCTCATAACACGTTTTGAGTATAGATAAGATCTCTGTCTCCTCTTTTCTGGACATCTTGAGCAAGTTGACATACTCATCTAGCTGAGAGCGAGGTGGTGGGGTCTCCTTGGTAGTAGAGGCATGGATGTGTTGTGGATTTCTTGGGGGTGGTTTTGAAGGGAACTTCGAGCAGTTTGTACTGTTATGACCCACCTGTTGGCAGTGGAAGCAGTGACCTTCTTTGATGCAATGAGCTCGTTCGACTGGGGTGAGCTTTTTGATGGTGGTGGTGGCGTTGATGTCCATGGCATTGGGATCTCTTTTGGAGGTGCGAGTGAAAGAAGAAGGGGTGAAGCGTCCCTTCTTTAAGGCGAGGATGTGCATTTTCTGACCATGGAAGGTTTTAACATGTTCAATCCACTTGTCGATGGTGGTGGGGATCAAGGACATCGAGAGAATCATGGTGGCAAGTTGCTGGTCTAGGCCAAGTGAGAATTGGTCAATGAGAGTGATGTGATCTGTGATACCTGCTTTGGCAGCGAGGTTCAGAAAGTCGGTGATGTATTGTTGGAAACCATTATTGGTGGTTCCATCTGCGGAGCGGGATGACTTCTGGGTGAGCTTGGTAAGCTCAAGGCAAGTGGTGGCTTTGGTGTCAAAGGGGTAGAAAGTGGACTTGAAGTTGGAGCAGAAGTCTGGGAATGTCTTGCCTGTGGTAATGGATTGATCTGCCATCTTATCGTACCACATCTCAGCGAAGTTGGCTCCTCAACCCTTGCTCATTTTGTTGAGGGTTGTTACGATTCGTCTTGGACTACCTTTTCTTTTCCTAATCTTCATTAGCTATACGCTGTATTCATACGAGTCGCTCATTTGACTCTCACCTCGTACGCTTTCTTTTCACTTCGTCTCACGTGACCTTATCCAGTCGGCTATTGCCGTTTCCATCATGTGATTCCGCAGTCCGCAGTCATGACGCCATCGACTGCGCATTTCATTTCCGCTCTTCTATTTGTAATTCTAATGATGCGTCGTCTTCCCATTGGCTACCGATATCATACGACGCGTCACCCTTTTTCCACTTACCATACTTAGTTCTCGTTTCTCATGGTCCGTGCGCGGATCCCTTACATATAAATACCTGCGCTCTCGCAGTAGAGATCCCTAGCTTAGACCTCCCTTGTCTTACCTAGAAATCCCTGCAATCGACAAGGTCCTTGTACCTCCGTCCCTTCATCCCTTGTCTCTCCTCGTCCGCTACGCGTTCGTCTTTACGACCGTAGATCCCTTGAACCTGAGGACGGTCAGTATTGCCTCTGTGCATCCGTACTCCGTGCCTACGTCATCACTTCGTGCTCGATCACTGGACGACTCACTTCGCCACTTGGTCACATCACATGCCAGTGGATTCCCCCGCGCCACGTGATCGCTTACGTGTCCGTGGAATACACTCGAACCTTCGACCCTTAGGACCTTCCTATGCCTTCAAGGGCTACGTCTGATCCTACCCGGGTCGAGCGTAACAAGGGTCGTCATGATCTTGTCGTTGTCAGAGGTGTACAGGGACTGGTTCAAGGCAAAGTAAGCCTTCATCGCCTTGATCCATCTGGATGCATTGGCAGGTTTGCCTGAGAAGTCAGCAGGAAGAGCAGCTTTAAGCTCGGGTACTTTGGACATGGTGGGGGCTGGGGTTGAAGGTGGGGGCTGGGGCAAAGAGGCTCCTAAAGTGAAGGAGGGTACATAGTTTCGCTGGGTGATGCTGGGGATACTGAAGATCGCTGGAAGTTGCGATATCACTGATTGTGGGGTGCTGGGAGTGGTGTTGTCTCTGAGCTCAATGTCTTCGTCCTTTTCAGGAGGAGGTGCTATGAGTTGACGTTCTCGACATCTGAAGCGACTCGTGGTGATAACGGTGGGGACCCTTCACCTGGAAAGGTGGGGCTGAGGAGATTCTTGATCTTTTGTTACACAAAGTGTACGACAACAGGTATACTCCTAAGGAGTAGCACTAGACAGGTGATACTCATGAAGAGACCGACGTCCGCTAGCCTATAGAGGTAAGGAGTTTTAGGGACAAGGGAGGTCGAGTGAGGATCGACCTAAGGCACAAGGTTCTCGAGGTGGTTCAAGTCAACACTTGTATTGCGTAGATCAAGAATGGGGAATACAAGTATACAAGGTATGGTTTATATAGCGTGGACCAGTGTGCATGGACCAAGAGATAAGAGAGGCAGAAATAGAAAGGAAAGTCATAGAAGCACATGGAACGCAGGGAAAACTAGCCACTATGAGAGAAGCGGCAGAGGAGACATAAGTCCGATGACATGGTTAAACAAAGAGGCTAAGAAAGTATGGAGAGGCGGTGTTTGTGAGTAAGAGATAGGTGGCATAAGGCCAGCTAGGGGTACCTCTCCAAGTTGTACAAATGCTGCGTGTAAGAAAGAGTAGAATGCAAGAAGAAAGAAGGAAAATTGTAACACCACCATTATGTATTTTGGGATGACCAATTCATCCCCTACTTTTCAGCAAATGATAAATGATATTTTTAATGATATGTATGTTGTATTAGTATTATACTTGGACAAAATCATGGTCTTCACCAAGGGTAAAACCCAGGAAGAACATGAAGCAATAGTTCATGAAGTCCTACAAAGACTTTATGATAACAACTTATTTGCCAAACCTAAGAAATGCATCTTC